>JAWZYV010002831.1:307500-377500 GCA_038373885.1 Cheiracanthium punctorium
CTTATTGTACTGCATAGATAATATTGTACAAATGAAAAATATAATACGCACCGAACTTCACATTTCTGATGTGCTGAAGAAAAAAAACATCTATTTTTGTTCGTTTATGATTGTGCGTATGTTTTGCAGCAAGAAAATTATCAATCTTGTTGACGTAGGTCAACATTTCCTCTGTATTTTCCATAGAGGACAGTACTTTCCGCTGCTCACTTAGATAATACAAGCCAGTAGTAACGGTAGGTATAACTGTCGGTTCCGTTTCTTCGTCCTCCTCTTGCTCAACGGCATCCTCTTTCACAATCCCTTCAAACGTGGTATCTGCGATTATTTCTTTGAAAGTCCGAATGCTGCTGGTCACGAGGTGATCGTCCACCGTTGTATAATCAGGGAAATTCTCCAATGATTGAAAGTCCTCATCTTCTGGAAGTGAAATGTCATCCTGAATTGAATTGTCCCACACATCAAACGCAGCTTTCCGAAAACAGTTTATTACATCTGGTTTAATTTCATCCCAAGCTTCACTGATGTAATTTATGGAACTGATTTTAATTTTTACACCCCCTTCAGAAGTGGAGCGAATTTTGATGAATTGTATTTTTAGCTCCGGGGGACATTCACGGTCAAGGGAGAGAAAACCCGGACTATGTCGATATTCCAATCTTTCTGAATTCCTTAGTAAAGATGGGCATAACAACCTGACAGCAGCGTGAGAGAGATGGGTAAGAGTTAAAGAGAGGGGTTTTGAATTAATAGATACTTATCAAGGGGTATTAGAGCGTTAGTATACTGTGACTAACCTCTGAGGGATTGCAATACCTTTCAAAAAGAAAAAAAAAAAACTTCATCAGAAATACGAGAATGGCGTCTTAACCGACGACACAAAACAGAACAAAAGAGTCTTATCGTGTGGATTTTACATTGATGAGTATAGGAAATGTCCAGGGACTGACGGAAAAAAGCGTTTTAAGCGGGAAAGCGTCTTAAGCGGGAGCGTCTTAAGCGAGTTTTACTGTATAAATATAAATGCTAATTATGAAATTAAAATGCTTATCCACAAAAAAAAGAAAAACAGAGAAAAAGATCTTTTATTTCTTTTTAGTTAATTTATTTATTTTACTCCACCCCTCCTGCGGCAAATACAGAAAATTTGTTGCCGACCATGGTCGAGTGGGTAAGACAACCCTGCTAAATGTCCTAAGTGAAAAGGTCCAAGATTGTGGCCTTCCGCGCGGCTGTCGGTCTAATGATCTAGAGTTATTGGCCCTTTTCTCCGGATGAAACGTAAATGCGCGTTAGAACCCCTTAAAAATTTATTCTCTTCAGACATCCCCCATTTAGGCAAATAGCCCTCCTGTAACTTTGCTATGACCACAAAATCAAATCAAAAGAGATCAAAAATTGGTTTTAGAGTCACTAATGTCACTAAATTTGCTAATTTGGCTTAAATAAAATAATTTCATATTACAACAATGTAATTTTATGGGAGGGGCCACTTTAATAAAAATTCTCATTTGATGAAAACAAAATGCACAATAAAGGGAAGTGTTGCCCTGAAGCATTTTTTTAAGTAGGGGATGGGTGTAAAATTCCCTAACCCCACCATACGATCCACCATTTCAGTTTTTTTTCCAAGTTTATTCCACACCTGAACCCAGGTTTAACATGCTCACTCTGACCATAGAAACAAATGTACCGGTTTAGATGTTTTCCTATAACTTGCTCAGGGCTTCGGTTTAAACGGAGCGTTAAAATACAGGGTGGCCATAATTAAAGTGCAAGTGTTCAAGGGGAGCTGGAGAGAAAACTACCGGGAATATTCCAGTGAAATTTGGTATCTACACGTTTAGAAACATGCGCAAGTCAAATATGCAAAAAAGAAAATCGCCATTTTTACCCGATAGATGGCGCTGTACCGTATTTCAAAGCTCACCGATGGCATGTGCAACTTCCAAAACCGATAGACAGAGCATAATGACATTCTAAGAGGCATATAAAAAATAAAAACATCATTTTAAGTTTATCAAAATTTCATACAATTCGCTTCAGTAATTAAATTTTTACAGTATCATGTAATCAAAAATTAACATAAATTAAGATCACAAATTAAACAACTCATAAAGACGTTTTGGAAAACAACTAAACCATTATTTATTCAATGAAATTATCACATGATGTGCTCAATATCTGAACCACCAGATGCAACCACATGCTGAAAACGTAAAACAGCATGGTCCACCGTCGCATTTAAAATCTCTGGTGAAACACACCTCACCTGGAATTTTGATAAACTATAAATGATGTTTTATTTTTTTGTTTATATGCCTCTTAGAATGTCATTATGCTCTGTCTATCGGTTTTGGAAGTTGTATATGCCATCGGTGAGCTTTAAAATACGGTACAGCGCCATCTATCGGGTGAAAATGGCGATTTTCTTTTCTGCATATTTGACTTGCGCATGTTCTGAAACGTGTAGATACCAAATTTCACTAGAATTCCCGGTAGTTTTCTCTCCAGCACCCCTCGAACACTTGCAGTTTAATTATGGCCACCCTGTATTGCAAATAAAATAATACAAATAAAATAATACAAATGCCATTTTGTGTATTCTATAACTAAGATGATGAAGTGGGGGTGGGGATTTAAAATGCAGTCTTCAGTTACACTAAATAGTAGTTAAGTGTTGAAAGAAAGACAATTTTTTATAATCCATATATGAGTATATTGAATTAATTAAGCTATACACATTTGAACTGTAATAGTTATTACAGTTATATTACAGTATTTCTGATGGCTAATCCAAATTTCGGGTATCTTGGAGCAGAATAAAAAACGATGTTTTTAAAATCTTCAACTAAATCTTCTTTTTACTATTTTCTTTGATTGATAACAACTTGAAAAATGTTCAAGCAAGCTGTTTTTTCCAAGAACTGAACTTATACATGTGATGTGTGATTCTGGTCCCTTTTCGAGTGATAGTGGAGTTTACTTTCAAGTGGATAAAAACATAAATGGAATTTTTAATTGAAAAAACTGGCTTTTAACTTAGCCAAGCAATGTTAATTCATGAATTTGCTAGCTTTGTTAAGAACTTTTTTGTTTAGACGCGGGCTGATTTTTTAAGGGGTAAGTCAATTCAATAATAAAGTATAGGTTTGTTAAACATTAATGTTTTATTGTGGTTTATATTATTTACAGACGTACTAAGTTTCAGGATTTTTTTCTTGAGTCTCAGGCTTTTTTATCCTATTTTTGGACTCAGGATGTTTTTAATTTTTTCAGGCTTTTTTAAATATTATTCATAAATTAAAACTTTTCGAAATTTTCAGCGTTTATTGTGTTATATTTTTTAGTTATAGATAGTTTCTTGTATGTATGTTTAATGATCGATATTTTCTGAATTTTTTGTCAAATTTTGAAATTTATTTAGATTATAAAAATCAAGAAATAAAATAGTGCTGTTTATACTGACATTAATCGCATTTATGACGGAAACAATTTATGTCTGCATTCATTATATGTGCATTTTAATCAGAAAATACCAGAAATAAATATCAGGCTTTTTGACTTAAAAAAGCAGGATACTTTTCAATTTTGAAAACTTAGCAAATCTGTATTCAACAGGGGGAAAAAAGTTACAAAAAACTATTTTCTTCTTTTGAAAGAAGCTTATACAATGAAATATAAAAGTACATCAATATAAAATAAGATCTTTACTTGAAGTTCATATTTCTTTTTAATAACAAATTAACTAAAATTCATTAAAAGCAACCATCCCAAAATTACGATTCGGACCAAGGATTCTGCGGAAAATTTTCTCTAAGTCCGATACCGAAACAAAGTAATAGATGGCAGCACTAAAACCAATTAATTAATAATTAAATCAAATTAATTAAAATTCTTTAAAAGCAACCATCCCAAAGTTACAAGTGCAGAAAAAATTTCAAAGTCCCTTAACGAAACTAGAATACATTTCAAACTTAGCGGGAGTAACTCAAGACCCAATAGCCTCATCAGTAAAGCTTCGGACTCCGAACCGGAAAGTCTCGGGTTCGAAACTCAATGCCGGCAAGTGAGAAAAAAGAAAAAATGTAAAAATAAATCTAAGTCCATAAATTAATTCTAAAATTGAGTAATTGATGGCAGCACTAATATTAATTAAATAAAATTAACTAAAATTCATAAATTAAATAAATTCAGTTCCAAATTCTAGGTCCCAAGCTAAAAAGGTTAGTTCCTAAACATAACACTAGATGGCAGCACTGAAATTTCAAAAACCCCTTGCCATTCCCTTAAAAGAAAATCGGTGTTGCCACCCTGTAAAAAATACCGTAGTAACCTTTCACGAAAAGAAAACGAAACTAATAGCAGAAATCCCATCCAGGAAGTAAACAACTGAACTCCACACATGACGTCACTTGACCACGCCCCCTCATCCATCAATGTCAATAGGCCACGCCCCCTTCGATTGTTCCGGCCATATCCCCCCCATACTACTATGGGTTATTAATAATATACATTTTTATTTTTACTTTTTTCATGGATATGAGGGACTGCTCATAAAATAAAAGTTCAGTAATATAAAATAAAATATTTACACCAAACAAGTACTCAGTGGCGGATTAATGCAAGTTTGTCGGGGGGGGGTCGGTTTGCCTGTCGATGGGGGGCGGTTAGTTAGAATATTGACATATACGTCCATTTTACGGAAGTAAAATAGTATCTTTTACATTAATTTCTTTTGTCTCGGGGGGGGCTGTCGCCCCTCCGCCCCCTTTAATACGCCCTTGCAAGCACTTTTCTCATAGTAAACATGGGTTATTAATAATTAATTCCATAATTAATCCTCTACTGGAATAATCAAATTCTTAAAAAATAATAATTATTATTATTATTTTTTTTTATATAAATGACTTTACACCACTGGGACTAAGTTTGTTAAAAAAAAACTTAGTTAAACGAAAAAATATTAGTTTGATTTTATTAAAATATGTGATGGAATTAAAAAGAAAAGCTTTTGTGAAATTAACCGAAATTATTTGCTGATTCAACAAATGTTGGTTAATTCATCAAAAGCTTTTAATATAATCAAACATTTTCTTAAAAGCAAACTATTTTATTTATTTAGCTCAGTATTTTTAACAAAATTAGCCCCAGTTAGGTAAAGTTATTTATATAATAATAATTATTATTATTACTTTAATGGGTTGTTTACTGCCCTAGAGAACTAATTATGAAACTAATTACGGCATTTTGGAAATCATTAAGGTGCTGGCAGTTTTGGATATTTGGTCGTTGCCGATACCACACCAAAAACGTTATGGCTTTGGTACACATTTGGCTTATAGCTGGGCCGACGCCGTTGTCGTTTTAACCGACACCGATCCAAAACCACCCCGTACATATAGCCCATAAGCTCGGCGAATGGATCTTAATTTGTCGTTAATTTGTCTCTTGAGCGACGTCGCCCCGGCGTATGCTGCGTCGGCATGCGGGTGTCGGCCCAAAACTTATCCGATAGAGCTGTGTTTGCTGGGTTATCAACTATGTGTGGAAATTAAATAATATTAAATTATTATTAAATTTGATTACCAATGTAAACAAATTTAAAAACAAGAGAATCTTTAAAAATTGAAGTTGAAGGAAATTAAAAAGAAATGGATACATGTATCAATTTTTGGTAAATAAATATTACTATCTTTGACTTAAATATAGATGTCCAATTCCAAAAATATATGTATAAGTGTAAACATAACATTTTTATTTAGTTTACTAAAAATTTCCACCAAAATCATATATGTTATTTTTATAGCCTGATTCATTTAATAGTCAGTGTCACAAAACAGATGTTTCGCAACGTGCCGAAATCTGTACAGATCTTCTGATTAATCTTTGTACCAAATATAATTTTTTAAACTGGTTAAAGAAATTTATAAATTTTTCATTTGTTTATGATGCATGTGAAATTTTTAGAGCACAAGATTCTATTTTCGGCGCTAAGACTTGTTTACTTACGAATTGACAATATTAATCATAGAATTTTTTGCTTTGACGATATAAAAATAATATGTTATATCCTTTTCTTCTCTGCCATGTAATCACTTGTTTTCCTCCGGATCTAAGAAAACAAAAGATTGATTCGAATTTCCAGTCTACGCAAAATCGCATCTCAAAGTTTTCGAAAAGGACGTGCATTTTTGCTTGGATTTTGAAAAAAAAGACCGGCGTAGAGAATGGGTATGTTTAGAATAAATCTCTCTTTTTATTTTTAGGAAAATAAAGAAATATTTCAGAAATCAATCTGATCGGTTGTTTGAAATGCGTAATGAAAATATTTTACTTGGTTTTTCTAAAGCTTCTTTAGAAACAGGTTACAATGAACATCTTTCTTCGGGGAGCGGGGGCTGGGGGTATTAACCTTCTGTGTAAAATCGCAGTATAACTTATAATTGCTGAAGATGAAACGCTCAAAGACAGATGATTGTTATTGAAATTACTGAAAATGAAACTTCACTTTTCATCCATTCTTTTTAATTTATATTCCCTCATTTTCTGAACAATCATATGGAAATATTACCTAAATTTAATGATTATTTTAAATAAATCGAACACTTAAAGTCGTCTCTCTTTTTATTTATGCACGCAGAGAGCGGAAGTACAAAAGTTTTATTAGTTTCATATAAGGAAAATAATTGCGAAAATAGGCGATTCTCCAGGCGGTAAATTCGTATAGAGATAATTTTTGAAGGCTCTATTATTTGGAGGTAAAATAAAAGTTGGTAATAAAGATAGAATTGCAATGTTTGATAAATTAGTTTGTTGAAATTTTGCAAAACAGATATTCAAGCTTAAAGGATTATTTGTAAACAGACGCCCGGTTGCACACTTGTGTTACATAAGATGCATTTTACTGGCAATTTGAAGAGCTAAATGCGCCTTAAAAATATCTGATACTAGTTAGTTGTTAGGCACCTAAGGCGTCCAATGAAAAATGTTAAGTATAGTTTTCTAATTTAATATACACGAAATATTTATTAAAATTATAACTGGTAATATTGTGTAAATGGAAATCATTTCTGATGTTTACATAAATATACAGGGTGGTTATAATCAAACTTTCCCTACTAACAGCATTCTGCAGCTGCAACGGGTGAGCACATTGCTTCTAATTTGACATATGGACAGTACACGAGATGCGCTCAAGGGAATTTTTCAGAACGTTTAGTTAAAAAAATGTCCACTAGATGTCACGTTGCATAGTGAAATCAGCTGAAATATCGCCCAAATTAGTGAATAAATGTCCAAAAACGATTGAATAAATGTTAAAATTTTTTGTATAGTTCGAATTAGCCATTTTCATCATTAAAGTTGCCGTTTTCGTGCAAAACACCACCTAGTGGACATCTTTCGAAATTTTTTTTCACAAAATGCCTTAAGCGCATATAATGTATAGCCAATACACCAATTTTGGTTACAATCCGTTCGCCCGTTTTAACTATAGAGCACTGTTCATAGGGGAAGTTTAATTATAACCACTCCTGTGTATATTAGGGTGACGCAAAAAAAAAACGACTATTTTTTTTTAGTCTCGTGTGACAAAATGTTAGTTTTTGATGTTTTAAGAGCCCCCTGCAAAGGGCAGCTCAAAAGAAAATTAAGAGGTCGCTTAAAATTTTTTTAAATTTCAAAAATCGTCAAAAATCGATTTTTTTTCTTTTTAATTTTTTTTTCTCGTTACGGTATAACTTTATAGACCAATAGAAAAAATAAGTTACGGAAAGTTTCAGTTCAAAATTTAAATTTTGAAAGGTCACTCACAATTTTTTTTATTAGTGCAGTACTTTAGATTTTTTCGAGCGACCTTTTAATATTCAAATTAAAATTCCATACATTTTTTTTCTTTTATGTAGTACAATAATCGATACAAATACACCACGAGATGAACTAAAAATCAAGCACAATATAGAGAACATAATTTTTTTAAAATTTAATAATTTTATTTAATCAACTTAACAATATTTCAATAAGCTTTGTTATTAATTCTGAAATGAAATTTTAAATTTTAACAGGTTTTATTGATTTTTAGTTCATCTCGTAATGTATTTTTATCGATTATTGTACTAAATAAAAGAAAAAAAAATGTATGGAATTGTAATTTGAATACTAAAAGGTCGCTCGAAAAAATCTAAAGTAATGCACTAATAAATTTTAAAAATTGTGAGCGACCTTTCAAAATTTAAATTTGGAACTGAAACTTTCAGAAACTTATTTTTTTTGTGGTCGATAAAATTATACCGTAACGAGAAAAAAAAAATTAAAAAGAAAAAAAATCAATTTTTGACAATTTTTGAAATTAAAAAAAAATTTGAGCGACCTCTTAATTTTTTTTTTTTTGAGCTGTCCTTTGGAGGGGGCTCTTAAAACATCAAAAACTAACATTTTCTCACACGAGACTAAAAACAAATAGTCGGTTTTTTGCGTCACTCTAGTGTACATACAATAATTAACTAAACTCATATATAATTTTAAATATCCTGATTACCAGCTTTTTCTTCAAGAATCCGCTTCAAGAACTTCAACTTGGCTTCAAGAATCCGCTTATGAATCATCGTCTAGAAAAGTGGACAACACAATGAAAGTTTCTAATAGCACAAAGAAACTTAAAAGAACCAGGGTATGAGTGGCAATCGAACCCATGACTGGACGCTTAGGCAATATGCGTGGAGTAGGACATGCCCTTAATCTTCAAGCCGTGGGTCCCCAAATATTACTTTTTGATTAAGTATACCCATGTTGAAATACTCAACGGAATAGCGCACACACTAGCAGAGGAAATATATAGAAAACTAAACGGTTCTTAGTAAGAAAGATCATTAGAGGGCATGTAAACTTGTAATATGCGTGAATAATTAGGTTACTTACTACTAATTAATTAGTAATACCTACTACTAATTAATTAGTAAATAATTAGTAGTAGGTACCGGGATCTATGCGGCGGAAGTGACGTCATCAAAAGGGGGCGTGGTTAATGACGTCATAGGGGGCGTGACAGGAAGTGACGTCACGAGTGGAGTTGAGTTGTTTACCTCCTGCTGGTTGAGTTGTTTACCTCCTGTATGGTTGAGTTGTTTACTTCCTGGATGTGATGTCTGCTATTAGTTTCGTTTTTATTTTCGTGAAAGGATACGAGGGTATTTCTTTACAGGGTGGCAACACCGAATTTCTTTTCACGGGAATAGCAACGGGGTTTAGTTTCGGTATGGGACTTAGAATTTTTCGCAGAATCTTTGGCCAGAATTGTACAATTTGCTTTTAATTTATTTTAGTTAATTTTATTTAATTATTAATTAATTTTAGTGCTGCCATCTTGTGTTATGTTTAGGAACTACCTTTTTAGTTTTGGAATGGGACTTGGAATCTTTTAGAGCTTGGACCTGATTTTAATGATTTATTTAATTACTGAATTTTAGTTAATTTATTTAATTAATTAATGTTAGTGCTGCCATCTATTATTGAATTTTAGAAATAATTTATGAACTTGGATTTATTTTTAAAAATTATTTTATCTCAACTTGTCGGCAGTGGGACTCGAACCCGCACCAAGGGTCCGTAGTCCGAAGCCTATCACCTGGCAGTCGGGCCGACTTAATACGCTAAGATTGAAGTGTTTTTTAGTTTCGGAATGGGGGACTTGGAAAAATTTTCGCTGATAACATGCGGACTTGTGATTTTTTTCTAGAAAGTGGCACGCGGGAACGAGTGTAAAACGAGTTGTAGTTAATTTGTAATTAATTAGTAAATAATTATTGTCATTTTTTCTCGAGAGTTATGCGTGGTAACGAGTGTGTATTGGTAAATTAAAATAGCTTAATTAAGACAACTAGTTATTCCTGAGTGTGAATGAAAAAACCACGTGACAGTCTTCATTCGTAGAATTAATTAAGTATATTTCATTAATTAATAAGTGAGATTGAATCTGTACGTTACTCGACTTGATATATTTCCCCCCCCCACGACGTGGCTATCTTTATTGAATGAATTAATTAAAAGTATTTAATTAATTAATTAACCTCTTTGATTTATTATTAATGCAACATTGAAATTAATTAAACCAATTACCGTGTTAGCATATTAATAGTCTGTATTAAGAGTGATAATTAATTAATGTGGTGTATTTACTATCGAATGTAATGTACGTGTTTAATACTCATAGAAAAGAAAATCGTTAAGTTCGAAGTACCACGTGCTTTTTTGGTATTGCGTCATCCAGCTTGCTCTAACGTGTTCGGAACATGACGGTTCGGAATCCGGAGGGGGGTGGATCTTTGGCGTCAGCGTGTGTTGGGAGGCGTGGTCACCCCATCGCCGACCAATCGGGGGTGATGGTTGCGTGCGTCAGTAGTGTTGAGTTGGTTTTCTTGTAAGATTTAGAGTGTATGGCAACAACGAGATGGGGAAAAGTTTTACTAATCTCTTTTGGCAACCCCTGTGTATCTCAGTTGCTGATATTTATTTGGTGTGTTTTGGTGAGATTTCCTGGAACTTCCAAGTGTTGGAGAATCCAGTAGCTTTTTTTTTTCTTCTGTTTTACCATTGATTATTTTGTTTTAATCATCAGAAAATGAAACGTACTACGCATTTCTCAACGGAAGGAAATGTTTGTAAGAAAGCAGCAAACATTTCTAAAGATGCGGGAGCAATGGAAGACGGACTTAATCTTGTGATTCACGAAAACGTGTTTAATTCTTCCGATGAAATTTTTCAAAGACTGGAAAAGGAAATCTCTTATCTGCCGCCAGAACAAAGTCAAGTTTTAATTAAGAACAAAGCCTATCCTATTGCCAGAAAGATTGCTGCTTTTGGAAATATCAACGTGTGTTACACTTTTTCAGGGCTGACCTTACAAAGCGATCCTTGGTCACCCCTCCTTCAAGAACTCAAAGAGGGTGTAGAGAAACTGACTGGACTGGATTTTAACTTTGTTCTTGTTAATCGTTACGAGAATGGAAATGACTGCATAGGACAACATAAAGACGATGAATCAGATTTACAAGATAATTATCCTATATGCTCTCTCAGTTTTGGAGAAACACGTACTATGGTGTTTAAGAGACCCAAGTATGCTACTAAAAGGATCGAATTAAAATCAAATACGCTCTTAACTATGAACCCTCCCACGAACAAAACATGGACCCATGGAATTCCGCGACAAAAAAATAGAATGGGTGTACGTGTGAGTCTTACTTTTAGAAAGATGAAAACAATGCATTCTCAAGACAAGCGAAGAAGAATAGATACTGCAAGTGTAGAAGACGTAGCCAAGAAGAGCAGGAGACAAGCCTAATGTAAGTACCTAATTTCTGTTTATGAAAATTACTCTCATTTTTAACATGTCTGAAACATAACTTTATACTTATTTTTTCTTTTATTTTTTTTCAGAGTTTGGTGTTTTTGGAAGACGAAATACCTGACGGAATGATCCACATAGGAGATTCGGTGTTTGTGTATTCTACCACGTTTAAAGGAGCTAAAGAAGTACACATAAGACGATTTACAAAGTTTTTAAAGAAATTCTACCCGTCCAAGGAAAGCATAACCTTTCATCCTGGATGGATTGAGCTTATAATGTACAGAACTACTTTACCCAAAACTTCCGAGGATCTAACAGGCTTATCCAAGGCTACTACGCATCAAATAACATTCGATAGCCCTGACTTTGAGAATTTTACGTTCACTACGAACAAAACATCGGAGAATGGTAAGATTTTTAGTAAAAGTATTACTTTATCTTCCCATCAGTGGACTGAAATGAACGATAAACACAACTTTATCGCTTCAGCTACTTTAGATAAAATTTACAGTTCTATGGACTTTTTAAACGCTTATAAGGCTTTTGATGAAAGACATATTGAAGAGCACTTACCCGCTTCGTTAGATGTGAGCCTGGCTACACGGTATCTTTTAAAGATTCTTCGAGATTCTGTGCGCGATTGCATAAAAGACAACGCAGATTTAAAAGATGCAGCATCGTTGGCTGAAGAGCTATGGGCTCATAAAGTTGAAACATTCGACTCAGTAGCAATAATGCTCGATGTGCATGAAATTGCTAATAGGTTTTACGACAGAATATGGGAACATACAGACAATTTATTACTGATTAAACCTGCAATGTATATTACTATAAACATTTTAAAGGATGTGCGATTACAAGATGTGTTGAGAGAGGTGCGGGATATACTGTGGAAGCCAGATACCTTTGAATACTACGAAGATTTAGAGTAAATCATCTTTTGTATATTGTTTTATTTGTTATATATTGACTCTAATAAAATATTTATATTCATATATTTTTTGTTTTTATTTTTAATTCTTTCTTCTGACACATATATATTATTTTATGTTAAAAAAAATACGTTATCATGTTGGTTAATTTCTGTTACTATACAAATAGGAGAGAATTTTTGCGCTTTGAAAGTAGAAACATACACTCGTGCTGATACATTCTCGCCCCAAATGCACTTATTCACACACATGTCTACTAAAACACATACAAATACTTACCAAAACACACATACGCGCTTTGTACAGAAATACGTATCTGTATCATAGGTCTAAAAATTCATATAAGGTATATCCAGACACACTTTACAGATATTAACACACCTAAGGTATTTGACATAATACATTTATTGCATACATACAGGTCAAAAACTCCAAATACATGTCGAACGCACTTAAATACATACTTTTTTTCCAAACACACATACGTACATACTTAATAATATACAAATAAATATAAAAAGTTGAGAAATTTTTTAAACTGATTGGAAAAGGTGAAAAAGATTTGATAAATTCTGAAATGGTTTTTGAGAAGTTGAAAAAGTTTTGATGGATTTGAAAAAGTTAAAAAAGATTTGGATAAATTCTGATACGGTTTTTTCAGAAGTTGAAAAAGATTTGATAAATTCTGAAACGGTTTTTGAAAAGTTGAAAATTTTCTTAAACCTTTTTATTTTTATTATCATTAGTTGACAATCTCTGCACGAAAAATATTTTCTACTATTTATTTTCTTACTGAACATATTTTAATGTAATATTTATTTACTTATTTTTACTTTTTCCTTTTTTTTCATAAAATTAATTCTTGTTAAGGTCAATGTTTAGTTACATGGTTTTTTTTTCTACAGATACTATTTATTTATTTATTTTTACTTAAGATTTTTAAAATATTTATGTATATATTTAGGAATTGTGTAGATTTTTTTCTGTACTTATATACAGCTTGTATAAATATTTTACGTTCCTTTTTTTTTAACAATTCACCGAAGTTAGATGTCTAGATATCCAATTTTTTTTTTTTTTAAGGTATAATAATTGACTAAATATGTGACCGATTTTCCTATTCTTAAGCAAAATACTTGCACGCCTATTCCGTATTTATAACTTAGAAATAACGTAATTATATGTTTAAAAAAAAGCGGACATACCTGTTTAACATTCAGGTACTAAAATACCTACAATTACCCTATTGATCATAGAATCTGCATCACATTTTTACCAACACATACACAAGAGTTCAGAAATACTAACATAGGTGTAGAGGCAGATGCACATATTTACTTATTATGCACATATGATAGTACATAAACTGAGAAAATTGGGAAACTTTTTCCCCTCAATATTTGCCAGAGGTATTAAGGGGGAAAAATGAAAATTGTCAGTGAAGATACATTTTATTATTGCAAGTAAACTTCTTTTTTTGTTGTTCTTTGGTGCAACTTTTTAAGTAAAGATACTCTAATGTAGTTAGAGATACAATCATATGTTAGAAGTACAAAGGAGAAAATTGAGAAAAATTCGGCAAGTTTTTTTGATAATACTATTTTTTATGGTAACTCATATGATTTATTAGTTATTAATTGGAAGAACAGCAAACCGAAATCAAGTACAATTGTAAAAAAAAAAAAAGACAAGAATTTCATACTGCCAAGTACTGATAACTTCTTATTTATGATTTTTTATTGAAAAGAGATATTAAAATAACAGAGATTTTTCGAATGAGTGTTATAATATTTGATTCTGTAATTTACAAATTATCTAACGTAACTTTTTTACATTCCTTTCTGCATTACATTTTCTCTAATAGCAGTTTTATACCAGGAATTTAAAATAACGAAGTTCTAAGAGAAACTTTTTTTACAAAAAACAGAACATCAAATGCAAAATTTACATATCATAACATTCACAATTTCTTACTAACAAAAGTAATTTTCAACTTGCGATAGAAGGTTTCTAACATGAAATAAAAATTTTGTAAGGATCTTGATAAATATATGTTAAGTACCTTTGAAATTCTACTGTGTTGAAAGAATATGAAGTAGAGATATATCGTTTTTTGTGTGCTTATCGCCTAAATATTAATACTATGAAGTGGAAAATTACAAAATCAACAAGGCTTATAGGTAATTAAATCTTAACCTTTCATTTGATTAAACTCATTAATCTGTTGTTTCTTCACAATATTCAGTAACATCGGAATACTTAACCATTAATCCTATAATGCACTGTGTTTAGAGTCTCAATAGCAATAATTACTCGATTTAGGGTCTTTGAATTTTTCAAAAAATGTAAGCTGAGAGATTGGAACCTACCTTGAATGTTCTTGAAAGGTAAGACCTTGATTACTTGTTCAATGAGAAACAGAATACTTTAATTCAGATGTCTGAGCTTTCCTTTTATAAAATATTTGTTGGCTGGACATTGTGAAATTTTCGAACATTTTTCAAAAAATTAGGGGAAAAGTAATTTATTTTTCGTTTTCAATAATATCAAGTAAATGAACCAGATGCATTTTTACGAAGTGGTGACAGGACTTAGATGTGATTCCAGAAGTAACAAAATTTATTTCAGGATTCTCCAAATATGGAAGTACTCTGTTTAATACTCAATTTTCTTCAACTTTGAAAATTATACGCAACATTCCAAATAACACGGGCCTAATAATATGTAAAACTTGGCATATTTCATGAGTTGATAACCTTTTGCGCACATTCTTTTTTTTTTTTAGAAATACATTGATCGGAAGGAACTTAGTTGTCTTTAGAAGAGAGTGTACTTATATTTTTCCTTTACGTGTTCCAATCTTAGTAAGTTCTTAAAGTATAACGAACTTGGAGTAATTTTCAAAAATAATTGATTTACCATTTCGTAATCGCATCAGGAAATCTTAGGGTAATCAACAGTTTTTTGTTTTTCTTTTTAGAAATACCAAGTAAACCTACTTCGAACATTTTTTTTTTTTACAAGACTGCTTTAAATTATGGACTTTGCGTACTTTTGGATGATATGAACTTTTTCTGAAATAACAGTTAATTTGCACCTGCAAAAATTTACCTTTTTAGCTTTAACGACCGGCATTAGTATATTTTACATATTTTAGCAAAAAGGACACATTTTCAGTAAAAAACACATTTTTTTTTCTTTTACAATTCTTATCGCCCCCAAAAGTTATCCCACAAAAATTTACCTTTTTTTAGCCTTAACGATTAGTATTTTTTATATATATATTGGCGAAAAACAAATAGAATTTTCAGCAAAAAAACATTTTTTCAACGTATACCTCAACCGTATCCCATACATAGCATACCCCTTATAGTGTGGACTACGACGATGCTCTGTTTAATACACAATTTTCTTCAACTGTGAGAATTATACGCAACATACCAAATAACACGGGACTAATAACATGTAAAACATGGCATATTTCATGAGTTGATAACCCTTTGCGCACATTCTTTTTTTTTTTTTTTTTTTTTTTTGCAGAAATAAATTGATTGGAAGTAACGTAGTTTTTAGAAGAGATGGTACTTATATTTCCTTCTTTACGTGTTCCGATGGTAGTAAGTTCTTAAAGAACAATGAACTTGGAGTAATTTTCTTAGAAAAAATTATTGACCTACCATTTCTTAATCACACCAGGAAACCTTATGGTAATCGACTGATTTTTTTCTTTATTCGTTTTTTAAAAATTTCAAGTAAACCTACTTAGAACATTTTACAAGACTGTTTTAAGTTGTGGACTTTGCGTACTTTTTGATGATATGAACTTTTTCTGAAGTAACAGTTAATTTGCGCCTGCAAAAATTTACCTTTTTAGCTTTAACGATCGACATTAGTATATTTTACATATTTTAGAAAAAAGGACACATTTTCAGAAAAAAAAAAAAAAAAAATTCCATTCTTATCGCCCCTAAAAGTTATCCCACAAAAATTTACCTTTTCAGTCTTAACGATTAGTATTTTTATATATCTTTTGGACAAAAACAGACTTTTCAGAAAAAACACATTTTTTCAACGTATACCTCAAAAGTATACCATGTGTAGCTTACCCTTTTTAGTGCACTTCGGCGGTGCTGTTTTCAATAAGGTGGCGTAGAATTCGAGCCAGCTAGGAAACTCATCTCACGGGGCGGTATCTCGTAAAAACGCTTTCGCATACTGTTACAGCTAATACACGAGGTGTTACATTCGTTTGGTAGTTTCAATCCCGAAAATATTTTTTCGACACTGAAACGACCAAACGAATGTAACACCTCGTGTATTAGCTGTAACAGTATGCGAAAGCGTTTTTACGAGATACGACGCCCTTGATGAGTTTCCCAGCTGAGCTCAAATTCTACGCCACCTTATTGAAAACAGCACCGCCGAAGCGCACTAAAAAGGGTAAGCTACACATGGTATACTTTTGAGGTATACGTTGAAAAAATGTGTTTTTTCTGAAAAGTCTGTTTTTGTCCAAAAGATATATAAAAATACTAATCGTTAAGACTGAAAAGGTAAATTTTTGTGGGATAACTTTTAGGGGCGATAAGAATTGAAAAAAAATTTTTTTTTGTTTGTTTGTTTTCTGAAAATGTGTCCTTTTTTCTAAAATATGTAAAATATACTAATGTCGATCGTTAAAGCTAAAAAGGTAAATTTTTGCAGGCGCAAATTAACTGTTACTTCAGAAAAAGTTCATATCATCAAAAAGTACGCAAAGTCCACAACTTAAAACAGTCTTGTAAAATGTTCTAAGTAGGTTTACTTGAAATTTTTAAAAAACGAATAAAGAAAAAAATCAGTCGATTACCATAAGGTTTCCTGGTGTGATTAAGAAATGGTAGGTCAATAATTTTTTCTAAGAAAATTACTCCAAGTTCATTGTTCTTTAAGAACTTACTACCATCGGAACACGTAAAGAAGGAAATATAAGTACCATCTCTTCTAAAAACTACGTTCCTTCCAATCAATTTATTTCTGCAAAAAAAAAAAAAAAAAAGAATGTGCGCAAAGGGTTATCAACTCATGAAATATGCCATGTTTTACATGTTATTAGTCCCGTGTTATTTGGTATGTTGCGTATAATTCTCACAGTTGAAGAAAATTGTGTATTAAACAGAGCATCGTCGTAGTCCACACTATAAGGGGTATGCTATGTATGGGATACGGTTGAGGTATACGTTGAAAAAATGTTTTTTTGCTGAAAATTCTATTTGTTTTTCGCCAATATATATATAAAAAATACTAATCGTTAAGGCTAAAAAAAGGTAAATTTTTGTGGGATAACTTTTGGGGGCGATAAGAATTGTAAAAGAAAAAAAAAATGTGTTTTTTACTGAAAATGTGTCCTTTTTGCTAAAATATGTAAAATATACTAATGCCGGTCGTTAAAGCTAAAAAGGTAAATTTTTGCAGGTGCAAATTAACTGTTATTTCAGAAAAAGTTCATATCATCCAAAAGTACGCAAAGTCCATAATTTAAAGCAGTCTTGTTAAAAAAAAAAAATGTTCGAAGTAGGTTTACTTGGTATTTCTAAAAAGAAAAACAAAAAACTGTTGATTACCCTAAGATTTCCTGATGCGATTACGAAATGGTAAATCAATTATTTTTGAAAATTACTCCAAGTTCGTTATACTTTAAGAACTTACTAAGATTGGAACACGTAAAGGAAAAATATAAGTACACTCTCTTCTAAAGACAACTAAGTTCCTTCCGATCAATGTATTTCTAAAAAAAAAAGAATGTGCGCAAAAGGTTATCAACTCATGAAATATGCCAAGTTTTACATATTATTAGGCCCGTGTTATTTGGAATGTTGCGTATAATTTTCAAAGTTGAAGAAAATTGAGTATTAAACAGAGTACTTCCATATTTGGAGAATCCTGAAATAAATTTTGTTACTTCTGGAATCACATCTAAGTCCTGTCACCACTTCGTAAAAATGCATCTGGTTCATTTACTTGATATTATTGAAAACGAAAAATAAATTACTTTTCCCCTAATTTTTTGAAAAATGTTCGAAAATTTCACAATGTCCAGCCAACAAATTTTTTATAAAAGGAAAGCTCAGACATCTGAATTAAAGTATTCTGTTTCTCATTGAACAAGTAATCAAGGTCTCACCTTTCAAGAACATTCAAGGTAGGTTCCAATCTCTCAGCTTACATTTTTTGAAAAATTCAAAGACCCTAAATCGAATAATTATTGCTATTGAGACTCTAAACACAGTGCATTATAGGATTAATGGTTAAGTATTCCGATGTTACTGAATATTGTGAAGAAACAACAGATTAATGAGTTTAATCAAATGAAAGGTTAAGATTTAATTACATATAAGCCTTGTTGATTTTGTAATTTTCCACTTCATAGTATTAATATTTAGGCGATAAGCACACAAAAAACGATATATCTCTACTTCATATTCTTTCAACACAGTAGAATTTCAAAGGTACTTAACATATATTTATCAAGATCCTTACAAAATTTTTATTTCATGTTAGAAACCTTCTATCGCAAGTTGAAAATTACTTTTGTTAGTAAGAAATTGTGAATGTTATGATATGTAAATTTTGCATTTGATGTTCTGTTTTTTGTAAAAAAAGTTTCTCTTAGAACTTCGTTATTTTAAATTCCTGGTATAAAACTGCTATTAGAGAAAATGTAATGCAGAAAGGAATGTAAAAAAGTTACGTTAGATAATTTGTAAATTACAGAATCAAATATTATAACACTCATTCGAAAAATCTCTGTTATTTTAATATCTCTTTTCAATAAAAAATCATAAATAAGAAGTTATCAGTACTTGGCAGTATGAAATTCTTGTCTTTTTTTTTTTTACAATTGTACTTAATTTCGGTTTGCTGTTCGTCCAATTAATAACTAATAAATCATATGGGTTACCATAAAAAATAGTATTATCAAAAAAACTTGCCGAATTTTTCTCAATTTTCTCCTTTGTACTTCTAACATATGATTGTATCTCTAACTACATTAGAGTATCTTTACTTAAAAAGTTGCACCAAAGAACAACAAAAAAAGAAGTTTACTTGCAATAATAAAATGTATCTTCACTGACAATTTTCATTTTTCCCCCTTAATACCTCTGGCAAATATTGAGGGGAAAAAGTTTCCCAATTTTCTCAGTTTATGTACTATCATATGTGCATAATAAGTAAATATGTGCATCTGCCTCTACACCTATGTTAGTATTTCTGAACTCTTGTGTATGTGTTGGTAAAAATGTGATGCAGATTCTATGATCAATAGGGTAATTGTAGGTATTTTAGTACCTGAATGTTAAACAGGTATGTCCGCTTTTTTTTAAACATATAATTACGTTATTTCTAAGTTATAAATACGGAATAGGCGTGCAAGTATTTTGCTTAAAAATAGGAAAATCGGTCACATATTTAGTAAATTATTATACCTTTTTTAAAAAAAAAAATGGATATCTAGACATCTAACTTTGGTGAATTGTTAAAAAAAAAGGAACGTAAAATATTTATACAAGCTGTATATAAGTACAGAAAAAAATCTACACAATTCCTAAATATATACATAAATATTTTAAAAATCTTAAGTAAAAATAAATAAATAAATAGTATCTGTAGAAAAAAAAAACCATGTAACTAAACACTGACTTTAACAAGAATTAATTGTATGAAAAAAAAAGGAAAAAGTAAAAATAAGTAAATAAATATTACATTAAAATATGTTCAGTAAGAAAATAAATAGTAGAAAATATTTTTCGTGCAGAGATTGTCAACTAATGATAATAAAAATAAAAAGGTTTAAGAAAATTTTCAACTTTTCAAAAACCGTTTCAGAATTTATCAAATCTTTTTCAACTTCTGAAAAATCCGTATCAGAATTTATCCAAATCTTTTTTAACTTTTTCAAATCCATCAAAACTTTTTCAACTTCTCAAAAACCATTTCAGAATTTATCAAATCTTTTTCACCTTTTCCAATCAGTTTAAAAAACTTCTCAACTTTTTATATTTATTTGTATATTATTAAGTATGTACGTATGTGTGTTTGGAAAAAAAGTATGTATTTAAGTGCGTTCGACATGTATTTGGAGTGTTTGACCTGTATGTATGCAATAAATGTATTATGTCAAATACCTTAGGTGTGTTAATATCTGTAAAGTGTGTCTGGATATACCTTATATGAATTTTTAGACCTATGATACAGATACGTATTTCTGTACAAAGCGCGTATGTGTGTTTTGGTAAGTATTTGTATGTGTTTTAGTAGACATGTGTGTGAATAAGTGCATTTGGGGCGAGAATGTATCAGCACGAGTGTATGTTTCTACTTTCAAAGCGCAAAAATTCTCTCCTATTTGTATAGTAACAGAAATTAACCAACATGATAACGTATTTTTTTAACATAAAATAATATATATGTGTCAGAAGAAAGAATTAAAAATAAAAACAAAAAATATATGAATATAAATATTTTATTAGAGTCAATATATAACAAATAAAACAATATACAAAAGATGATTTACTCTAAATCTTCGTAGTATTCAAAGGTATCTGGCTTCCACAGTATATCCCGCACCTCTCTCAACACATCTTGTAATCGCACATCCTTTAAAATGTTTATAGTAATATACATTGCAGGTTTAATCAGTAATAAATTGTCTGTATGTTCCCATATTCTGTCGTAAAACCTATTAGCAATTTCATGCACATCGAGCATTATTGCTACTGAGTCGAATGTTTCAACTTTATGAGCCCATAGCTCTTCAGCCAACGATGCTGCATCTTTTAAATCTGCGTTGTCTTTTATGCAATCGCGCACAGAATCTCGAAGAATCTTTAAAAGATTCCGTGTAGCCAGGCTCACATCTAACGAAGCGGGTAAGTGCTCTTCAATATGTCTTTCATCAAAAGCCTTATAAGCGTTTAAAAAGTCCATAGAACTGTAAATTTTATCTAAAGTAGCTGAAGCGATAAAGTTGTGTTTATCGTTCATTTCAGTCCACTGATGGGAAGATAAAGTAATACTTTTACTAAAAATCTTACCATTCTCCGATGTTTTGTTCGTAGTGAACGTAAAATTCTCAAAGTCAGGGCTATCGAATGTTATTTGATGCGTAGTAGCCTTGGATAAGCCTGTTAGATCCTCGGAAGTTTTGGGTAAAGTAGTTCTGTACATTATAAGCTCAATCCATCCAGGATGAAAGGTTATGCTTTCCTTGGACGGGTAGAATTTCTTTAAAAACTTTGTAAATCGCACTACACTTGCAGTACACTTGCCTACACTTGCAGTATCTATTCTTCTTCGCTTGTCTTGAGAATGCATTGTTTTCATCTTTCTAAAAGTAAGACTCACACGTACACCCATTCTATTTTTTTGTCGCGGAATTCCATGGGTCCATGTTTTGTTCGTGGGAGGGTTCATAGTTAAGAGCGTATTTGATTTTAATTCGATCCTTTTAGTAGCATACTTGGATCTCTTAAACACCATAGTACGTGTTTCTCCAAAACTGAGAGAGCATATAGGATAATTATCTTGTAAATCTGATTCATCGTCTTTATGTTGTCCTATGCAGTCATTTCCATTCTCGTAACGATTAACAAGAACAAAGTTAAAATCCAGTCCAGTCAGTTTCTCTACACCCTCTTTGAGTTCTTGAAGGAGGGGTGACCAAGGATCGCTTTGTAAGGTCAGCGCTGAAAAAGTGTAACACACGTTGATATTTCCAAAAGCAGCAATCTTTCTGGCAATAGGATAGGCTTTGTTCTTAATTAAAACTTGACTTTGTTCTGGCAGCAGATAAGAGATTTCCTTTTCCAGTCTTTGAAAAATTTCATCGGAAGAATTAAACACGTTTTCGTGAATCACAAGATTAAGTCCGTCTTCCATTGCTCCCGCATCTTTAGAAATGTTTGCTGCTTTCTTACAAACATTTCCTTCCGTTGAGAAATGCGTAGTACGTTTCATTTTCTGATGATTAAAACAAAATAATCAATGGTAAAACAGAAGAAAAAAAAAAGCTACTGGATTCTCCAACACTTGGAAGTTCCAGGAAATCTCACCAAAACACACCAAATAAATATCAGCAACTGAGATAAACAGGGGTTGCCAAAAGAGATTAGTAAAACTTTTCCCCATCTCGTTGTTGCCATACACTCTAAATCTTACAAGAAAACCACCTCAACACTACTGACGCACGCAACCATCACCCCCGATTGGTCGGCGATGGGGTGACCACGCCTCCCAACACACGCTGACGCCAAAGATCCACCCCCCTCCGGATTCCGAACCGTTATGTTCCGAACACGTTAGAGCAAGCTGGATGACGCAATACCAAAAAAGCACGTGGTACTTCGAACTTAACGATTTTCTTTTCTATGAGTATTAAAAACGTACATTACATTCGATAGTAAATACACCACATTAATTAATTATCACTCTTAATACAGACTATTAATATGCTAACACGGTAATTGGTTTAATTAATTTCAATGTTGCATTAATAATAAATCAAAGAGGTTAATTAATTAATTAAATACTTTTAATTAATTCATTCAATAAAGATAGCCACGTCGTGGGGGGGGAAATATATCAAGTCGAGTAACGTACAGATTCAATCTCACTTATTAATTAATGAAATATACTTAATTAATTCTACGAATGAAGACTGTCACGTGGTTTTTTCATTCACACTCAGGAATAACTAGTTGTCTTAATTAAGCTATTTTAATTTACCAATACACACTCGTTACCACGCATAACTCTCGAGAAAAAACGACAATAATTATTTACTAATTAATTACTAATTAACTACAACTCGTTTTACACTCGTTCCCGCGTGCCACTTTCTAGAAAAAATCACAAGTCCGCATGTTATTAGCGAAGTTTTTCCAAGTCCCCCATTCCGAAACTAAAAAACACTTCAATCTTTAGCGGTATTACGTTGGGCCCCGACTAGGCAGGTTGATAGGGCTTCGGACTACGGACCCATTGGTGCGGGGTTCGAGTCCCACTGCCGACAAGTTGAGATAAAATAATTTTTAAAAATAAATCCAAGTTCATAAATTATTTCTAAAATTTAATAATAGATGGCAGCACTAACATTAATTAATTAAATAAATTAACTAAAATTCAGTAATTAAATAAATCATTACAATCAGGTCCAAGCTCTAAAAGATTCCAAGTCCCATTCCAAAACTAAAAAGGTTTAGTCATACACACTGTAAGCCTGGATACTGTAAATACTGCAAGCTACTGCAATAAAAATCCTGTTAAACAGAAGTTCATTTAGTTTGCATAGAGCATATTTATTCCAGTAAAATGGCGAATGAGATCTTTTTCATGTTCTTTAATTTTATCTATGTAACTTTTAATTAATAGTCTATCAGTACTCATAAGCCTTTCTATTTGGTTCTATTGCCTGCAAAATTTATGTAGCCTAAAGAAAATCCTAGCAAAACATAATACAAAAAACGATTTTTTTCAGTAAATCAGGTTTTAGTAAAAAAAAAACCGTAAAACAGTGGATTTAGTTACAAAAGTTATAATTACAGTAATAACCGGACACGCATTTAAGATTAAAATATGCGCATGAATTCTGAGAAACCAGTAGAGTTTTATAAAATAAAATCTTTTGAAACTAGAGTCAGTTTATGTATCGCTTTATACAGTCCTGTCTCATTTATTTAGCGCTTTTTAAATTGTGAATAATGTTTTAAGGCAGTCAGGGAAAATAATAAAACACCGAATAAAATAACCTTGGCATTTGTTCTTCAGAAAAGCTATCAGCAAAACGAAGCGAAAAGAACAAGGGAGCACTTAGCATTCAAATGATGTTTCTCGTGTTAAAAATGAAAAAAAAAAAAAAAAGAAATGCAAAACATTTCTAAGAATATTTTAGTCAAAATCCTGAAGTGAGAAATTGTTAGGAAAAAAATAAAGGAGAAAATAACTTAATTAACCTACTTTCAACTAGAAAACAAGGAAATGAATAATAACAAAATATGTCGCAGTGTCAGAGGTAAAAAATAATAAAAATGCAATATATATAAAAAAAATTGGATATTTTTTTGGGTTCTCCATTTTTTTTACTAGAAACTTGCTATATTAAGGATACTTGATCGGCAAATTAAATTATATTTTTATAAAAATAACTATCGTGAGCTTATTTTGAAGCTTTTAATTTACTTGAAACAATAATTAAATTTTTATTCATTTGAAGTAAGATAAAGAATTTTAGATATAAATTGGCATGTTTGAAACACATATAGAAAGTGTCTCATAATTATCCGTTGCTTAATATGAATACAGATTAAAATATTCTTTATTAATAGACTGGAAATAAAAATGTTAAAATTTAAAAAGGAGCTAATTCTCTTAATCACCTATGCAAGAAAAACAATTATCTGCACACATATGTGAAAAATTAAATGTCTTTTTAAGATTTATAGTTAACAGATATCCCATGCAAGAAACTGTCCTTGGCGAATTGGATAGTTAACAGCGAATTGGATAGTTAAAAGTATGACAGAAGAATTATGAAGAAAATCTAAGAAGATAAACTTTGAGTGTATAATTATCTTAAACATGGCACATTGCTGACTGTAAATATAATCCCTCTATGTATGTGTACATGTTTGTGTGTATGTTGTTGAAAACTCTGCTTGTTTCCTAGGTTAGCCGTTCCAACGTCCAGTATGTGTACAAAGCTCTAGTAAAAAGTCCACCGGTCTGGATGAAACACGAACTTCATTGCTTCTAGAACTTCGTCGAACAAACGGCTGTACAAAATTCCCATTAGCGTAAATACGGGTAAGGACACCTTAGGAACATCCCCACAGAGGGCACCTCACCCTTAGGTTTAGATCCATCCTGTAGATAATTTTCCTTAATCCAACAACACAACACAGAATTCGTAGGTAATAACGGCCAGTAACGTGCTTATAAGAGTCTGTTTAGTACAGTAGCTTTCACAAATGTTATATTTCTCACACAAAATTAAACACTTCTGCAGGCAAAAATTCAGTGGAAACTTACGAGGGAAATCGTAAAGTGTCCCTCAAGACTCAGTAATGAAGAATTTACACAGAGCTTTTACAAGCAAGCAAAATATTGCCTTCAATAGCACAATTCACAGCGTACTGTAGAAAATTCACTCCAAGTGAGGTCGATGACAACTGACTCGAATTCACCGACCTGTCTGCCTTTTTAACTCTTTGACGTACATTCTAAAAAAATCAGGATATGTAGAAAAACCCCGAACGATCGCTTTTTGATTACGTCATAGGAATACATTTGCATGATTAGGCCATTGCACAATATTACTGCAGGATAACGAACTACATAGGCCCCATTAGAAAAATTGCCCCAAATGTCCAAAATGTCACCAAGTTTGTGGATTTTTTGGCTGAATATCGCCAAATTTGGCGCCAAAAATAAGTCCCCAAAAGTGAGGTCAGGTATGTCCTAGGACCAATATTTCTCGAGATTTCTAGAAAAACCTATATTAACCAGTGGGGGAAACCCAAAACTCCATATCTTGCGTTCTAGTTAACCAATTTTGTGCAACAAAATGAAAAATGTAATTATTTGACGCTTAGAATATGAATTTTTAACTATTTTTAACTTCCCTGAGGCAGAACAGACAGAAAATTCATAACAATATGCATACTTTTCCATATGCATGTTTGTGTCAATTAGAAATCTGTAGTATTCAGCTCTCCATATTCTATATTAACATATTTTCGACTGATGCTGCATTGTAGCAACAATTTAGATTGAATTAACTTGCCATCTAACATAATTCCAAATTTGATTCTATCCCATTGCCAAGGTTTAGGGATGGAACAAACATGTACTCAATTTTCACAAAATCTCAAAAAAAAAAAAAAAAAAAAAAAAAAAAAAAAAAATTGAGGTACTTCGAGGCTTATGCAATTTTTGAATTCTAAGTAATGTTCAGACAAAAGTCTGATTTCATTTGTAGACTTACATAAAATTTCCCATACCGAATTTAAAACAACAATCACTTCAACTTTAGTCACTTCTTCCCAAGTCAGCTGCCGTCTGTTGGTTAGCAAGCTGGTCTCTCACGCCTAGGATCCAGAGTTCGTTCGATCCTCGTCCTCGGAACATTCGAGAAAAGCAGCTTTAAAATAAATTAAGTCGTCATGTTTGTTCTTATGTGTAATAACAGATGGTAGCACTGAAATTAATAAAAATTAAAAGTAGAAGTCAGTAACAATACTCCAATCGTGACGTCGTGGTTACATCGTCATTCATTACAGTCAGCCTCTTACAAAGTTTCGTTATGTAGGTGTATCATGTTCGTAAAAGGTGTCTTATTAGGCACGCTATTGTTTTATAAACTTTTTAAATCGTTAAAATATTGATTCTTTATTAAGTATCGCTTTTTTAACTTATTAAAAGAGTTAAAAATGGTGCCTAAAGCGTCGAGACATCACTTCGAAAACGGTTTTAAAATGTTGCAAAATAGTAACTAAATGGGTGCATTATCGTCTATTTTGCGTTACGGCAAGCGTTTTAAAAACGTGGGGAAGAATTGGTGTTGAATCGGTGGCAAATGATGACAGATTTGCGAATTCATTGCGTTGCAGCTGGACGTTCCCGCAAAGAAAGACGATTCCGTGTTTGCAACGTAATAAAAACGGAAGCGTGCTTACTTGGGCAGTTTTCCAGCTTTTGACCTATCGTCTTTAAACTCATTGAATTCCTTCTTTTTACCATCTAAATGACAAAAAAAGTCGTCCCAATGGTAACTCATTACCACGGAAGAAAGGAATAATCATTATAACATCTTATTTCCTTTTTCATCCAAAAATTCGCCCTATTATTATTATCAGTGCTTACAACAATTCCATCATACTCAGTAGCATAAGTGGTTTGTAGTGGTCATAAGTGGTTTGTAGTGCTCCCTATCTTCAAGGAACTCCTGTATACTGTTCGATATTTCTTTTCTGGTGACAGATTTACGTGTTACATGGCCTAAAACTTTGAATTTGGTTCCTTTATAAGTGACGGAGGCTATGTTCCAATATAACAATAGCACTTCATAACATAATCGTAAGTAGGCAGTTCAACTTCAGGCAAATCAAATTCATATTCAAAAATTGTTCGTTAAGACATTTACTTGCCTTTTCTAATTTAGACTGAGTCATTTTTACTCACAGCAACAAAGTAGAACACGAACTAACAAAATGTTTCATTAATCTGTTACACACTGACAAAGCTACTGACCTGACACTTGCTCTGAGCTTGTTACCAAATTTCAGACAAAATTGCGCCTCCTACCCCCCTTAACCCACTCATAACATTCGCTCTGTTTCTGACTCATGTTCCTGGATACCGATGCCATATTAAAATTGCTTTTATTTTCATATTCATATTAAAAAGGCTATTTGAAACTTTTTATTTTATCACGACACACACAAAAAAAACCCTTTAAAATGTAGCAAAAGTTTCAATTTTATGAAAGTTTAACCTCCTTGCGGCACCACAAGGCTTACTCCAAAATATTTCATATTTTTAATTTATCTTATTTGCACCAACAGGCAACTTCTTCGAGCTATTACAAATTAAAAGCTGATTTTTAATTTGTAAGACGAGGAATGAACACGTGTCATGAAGACGAGGAATGAACACATGTCATGAAGACGAGGAACTGTAAGTCAATTTATCTGATAACTGGGTCTGCTTCAAAGGACGGATTGGCGTCATTTCACGGCTTTCACATGCATGCCTCAACTATGCACGGTGGATATTTCGAACTTCTTCCTCAATAAACTTACGTAATTTCGTACACCGGACATATGTCATATATTTTCTCTAACATTTTTCTCAAAAAATAACATGGATGTACAATTTTTTGGACTATTTTATGAATTCCAAACGAAGAATCTGGCTACGCAGAGTTGCTGTCTTGATCAAGCACCCTGTATATATATTTTCAAAATGTAATGAAATATTTCATGAAAGAATTAGCAGCGCCGTTTAGCCATCAGCAGAGTAGAAATGCGGAAAAAGCTATGGATAATAGTTTTCAGGCGAATAAAAGAAAGAAAGTTGGTTCTATGAAACGCATCATAGCTTCGTGAAGAACAATATGATGTTAAAAACATAAAGAAAACCGAAACACACGAGAAAATCATGTGGCATAATTGTCAAATAAGGAAAGAAAACAATTTCTGAAGCAGTCTTTAAAATGCAGATGACTGATACTTTGTGAAACAGGCACTTTCTTTAAAAATATATACGAAAGTACCATAAAGTTGTTTTTCTCATTTAAAGTGTACAAATAAGTATTTGTTGAAATGTTATATAATTTACACGGACTTAAAATAAATTGTAAGAAATTGTCTAAATTTGTTACTATACATGCATGCTCTGTTATATCTCTTACTTAAAATTTAAAGAAAGCAGTAACATAATTTTACAAAGAACATAGTTGTAAATTCAAACGCATGATGGTTTGAAATTTTCAGAAAATCACACAGCAATTTTTTTTTTATATTTCATAGAAAAAATGTTATACATGAGAAAATTCTAGAATAAATACATTTATCAAGGAAAACAAACGAACCATTGCACTGATATAATAAAAATTCCACTACATTGCAAGAGAGTACAATTTATTTGATAATGTAAGATTCACTTTTAAAGAAGCAGCATCAGCAGAAAAAACGAACAGCGTTTGCACACTTTGTTTCGTTCTAGATATGCATAAAATGTTAAATTTTTTTATTGTTTTAAAAAACTCCGTCAGCTCTTTTAGACATAAAACAAAAGTGAAAAATTCCATAATACTTTAGATATAAGATTTATAGTTTTGAAACTTTAATAGAATTCGAATGCTGCTTTAATGTAATTATATTTTTTAAAGACTTTTCAAAACATGAAATTATTATTTTAACAGAACATTAATTTTCGATAAAAAAATATTCTGCAAGATTATTACAAAATTGTTTACTGTTGCAAAATACTATTAATTATTTTGATTTTTTTAATTAACTAAGTTCAAAAAAGGATAGTGTATAAATTATGTTTTCTCACTATTTTATTTTATTTAACATATTGGTAAATATTCTGAAATATTTTAAATGAGAATACTTTTTTTAAATTGCAAACCAATTTAGCTGGCTATAAATATTTAAGTCTATTAATTACATTTACCATATTAATGCAAAAAATAGTTCAACCTGTTGCCTTAAGTGCATAATTTATTTTATTATCAATCAATAAATAATGTGTATTATCCTTCCAATAGACAAAAACAAACTTTCAATGAAAATGAAATATTACTATAAAAATATTCATTTTAAAGATGACGTACATTCGTATATATTATCTATACAAATATAAGAGATGTATGAAATATTTTGATACAGTCGCCCATTTCCTAAGTCGTTTAATTTTCACTGTAAAGGAATGGAATTTCATGTCTCCGGTGGTTGAAGCTTAAAAACATGTTTACCGGGCAAATTAAAAAGAAATGGAATGAAATTCAAAGTTAAGACAAATACGCATATGGATATAGATTTGTATATACATTAGGGTGACGCAAAAGATACGACTTTTTTTTTTTTTTTTTAGTCTCGTGTGAAAAAATCTTAGTTTTTGATGTTTTAAGAGCCTCCACCAAAGGACAGCTCAAAAAAATTTTTAAGAGGTCGCTCAAAATTTTTTTAAACTTAAAAAATCGTCAAAAATCGAATTTTTTTCTTTTTAAATTTTTTTCTCGTAACGGTATAATTTTATAGATAAAAAAATTAAGTTTCTGAAAGTTTCAGTTCAAAATTTAAATTTTGAAAGGTAGCTCACAATTTTTTAAAATTTATTAGTGCATTACTTTAGATTTTTTCGAGTGAACTTTCAATATTCAAAAAAATTCCATATATTTTTTCTTTCATTTAGGGCAATAATCGATCAAAATACACTACGAGATGAACTAAAAATCAATAAAAAAGTCAATTTAAAGTCTGGTTAAATTTAAAATTTGATTTCAGAATTAATAACAAAGCTTGTTGAAATATTGTTAAAATGTTGTAGTTGATTAAATAAAATTATTAAATTTTAATAATTAATTTTGTAAGCGCGCAGTATATTCAAGAGTTTATTACGGAAACATTAATACTATTTCACATAATACATTTTCCTTATGTTTTATGAAACGATTTCTGTGTTTTCAGTTTCAAAATCGCAAAAATTCTCTTTATCTCTGAACTTTCGATGCTAACATATTTTTGTGAAACTCATCCGCCTATCTCCTTTTTGAATTATGCACATGAACTTTGATTTCATTCTTAGAGTTTGCTTTTGGCACAAATGCGTCCAGACAAGAAAAAATATTTTAATTTACATACCGATATTAATCTTAACATTTACTTTAGTCTCTCAAGTTCACCCAATCGTCATTCCACTATAGAGAAAGTTCAAATACTACAATATAAATGTCAATTATAATATTTAAATTAATGCTACCGTTTTACTGATATTTATATCCTGGTGACCTTTTGAAAACAAAAATAACACCGAGTGATTTTTTAACCATAATTACTTGTGTTTACTGGGAAAAAAAACTGCACTTGATTTTCTAGGATTAGTGCACACGATATACGTAACTGCGTTATTAACGCCTATTTAAAAAAAATAGATAACAAAAATTTAAGTCACTGTTTATTCTTGAAGGTGTTTAACTAAAATTCAAACACAGAGAATATTATAAAATGAAAAATAAATTATGCCTTTAGAATGCATTAAGTCAGAATGATGTGCAATGTAAGATTTTAGCAATTTTACAATTGCGTGAAAATGAATATTTAACATCAACTTTGGCATATTTGTCAAAATTAAAAGCCGTTAATGTCAAGACAGCAATATACAACAACAGGGCTTTTTATTTTCTTTAAATTAAGCATTGAAAAATAGTTCTCATAAGTATTCAAAATTTATTCATTACGAAATCAGAAAATTTTACACTTCTCCAACAAGTAGCTTTAATGAGAATCCTTAAGAAAAAACAGGACTATTTATTCATGAATCCTTAATTGCTTTTCGTTTGTCGAATGCTAATTTTTCTTTAAAATGATGTAAAACAAATTAATATGCTTCCATTTGATAATTAAATAAATTCTTCAAATACGTAAGACTCTGAAATAAATCTAAAACATTCTCAGTTTAAAAATATAATTTTGGAACGTAAAAATACACTTGTTTAAAGTCAAATCTAATATTACTTAAGTCAGAGGAAAAAGAAATTCAGAAACAACTTTTCAGCAAAAATATTGATTTATAAAGAGTCTAACATTAATTAGGCACTGAAATCGTCAGCTTCTTACACAAACATTATTAAAAATTTCTTCAGAGAGAGAAAAATGCAACGAGAAGATAACATTAAGTAGGCTGCAAAAGTCATTAAACCGATAATTGATAATTTGAAATGGTAATTGATTGTTTGAATTAATAATAAGATAAGTGGTATAAAAAATAATATCTCATGTGTAATTTTCATTAGAACTAAATGTTTTTATCCACATAGAAAAGTTCAAAATTTGAATAAATTTTCGAAAAAAGAAGAAAAAAATAGAGAGAGACATCTTAAAAAGAGCAAATTTAATTGGATATTATAATTTCTCCTTAAGGTAGGGTTAATCAAAGCTTACTGAATAAATGCATATTTTATTCATACTCCATAAGAAATCCAAATGCAAACAAGTTTGTAAAGCTAACTTTTATCTACTTAAAAAACAATTATCTGTGACAGATTTTTTCTGACATACTTAATTTTTACATATGGTTTTTATGTACGTAGATTATAAAAAAAATCTGTAATTAAGGTGAAATGATGTTTAAAGGAGGACAAACAGTGTTATATAGGAAACTGAGTTTTGGGCTTAAGTAAGAATACAGGAATATATATATATTTCTCTTTAATTTTGAAAATATTATAACTTAGACCATGTAAAGAATATCCGTCATTTCATAATTTACAGTGAAGATTTTTGGGAAGCACATGCATTATAAACTGAATTAAAAAAAAAAAACTCTTTTTAATCACATATTAAAAAGAGTTTTTTTTAATAGTAAATTGTTGAAAATGACCTTCAGTAATTGTACTTTTGATCAATGTTTATGTGCATTTCTGTAAAATAGAACAACTGTTCACGAAGACAAAAAAGGTCTTTTAAGTGTTTTTTTTTATGTGGGACTGTTGTTGCGCGTTCTTGCTTATAACAGCATGTGTTTTATATTAAAAATTAACCGAAGGACTATGAATTACAAAGTAAAATGTGCCTAGCGTTTTAGTTAAAGTATCATAACTGCGACAGTTTACTGGCGGTTCATTTTTAAAAAAAAATATTGCACATGCGCGAAGAATATGAAAAAAAAAGAAATATTTATTATTCAGAGCCAATAGTAAGGAAAAAGTACAGTTGAAAAGGAAGTATATTCAGAATAATATCACATGCCTGGGGGCGACATGTTCTGATGTAGGCTTTTGTCCTCACACCTGCAGAAAATAATGAAAATTCCCTTGAATCTGCCTGAGGAAGTTTTATTTATAATTTGAACTTGTGCGGTACCATCTTTGCACTTTCCAAAAATGGACTCCTTTTTTTGGGGGGGGGGTGGAGTTTAAAAGTACTTTTAAGTGCTCAGGAACTAAATTCATTCATTTAAGCGATGGTGGGAACCTTTGTGTTCTAAACCGGCTATGAGCAAGTGCTCGCGGTGCGTTTCTCGGGCTGCCAACACGCTTACACTGTCACCTTACATACAATTTACCGAACATAATTGTCTTTTTAAATCCTAACTGTGGAGTAAATGTGGCTTGATACAATTTTATTGTAATATAAAGCATGGATCTCTATATTTTATACAGTTGGCAGCTTGCTCTTAAAAGCATATATAGTGGCAAAAAAATTGTCGACACTATTGCTAATATTGAAGTACTACTTAATTCTAAAGATGGATTGTACACCATTATGGATATTATGAAAATTTTGTACCTACCTGTATGCCAAAGTTTCTATAACTTTTGGGCACAAGCCGTTAACTATTACATTCACAGGACGGAGAATTCGATGACTGAGCATTTCGAGAGGCTAGAAGTGGTGGTTTTGCTCGCAAGCTTATCAACAAATGTGCTGAAGGAACACTGCATGGCACACAAATTAGATATTTGTGCTTAGTGACATGACCTTGTGCTTAGTGAGTGATGTGAACATATTTGCTAAGTATATCTATATATATATAGAGAGAGAGAAAAACACCGTTTTTAAGAATTTTATATAGAACAAAATTTTGAAAAACAAAATTTTATGAAATCCCTAAGAACAGGCTAAAAATACAGTGTGTCCTACCTAAATAAAGCCACCTCGATTTTGTGCCGCAACTGGATCCAAAGCAGACGAGTAAGAACGAAACAAATGTATTAAGAAAGTATACACGAAAATACGTATTTACAAGGAAAAAAGTTATTCCCTACCTAACCTGGGCAGGAACAAAAAATAAATGTTAAAAAAAATGCTGTTAATTGCCTATATATTCGCTATGTTTACATATGATTTTGAATAGTCGACGTAACACATCATTTACCAATCCTTGGAGGACGGTAACATGAACATTACGCCACTGTTCAAAGATGGCGGCCTTTAATTCCGCCACAGACTGAAACTGCCTGACATTTGCAAATCCATCCCTACTGAGGATACCCCACGCATTTTCTTAGGGATTGTGATCAAGATAAAAGGACAGGGCAATTCATGATATACAATCCATCACCTCATCAAAAAACCATTTTCAAGAGGATGTTGCAACGTGAATGGGTCGTTGTTCTGATGGAAAATCAAACTTCCGCCACCACTTCTCCCTGCAAAGGGCTGTAAGTGGGTTTCTAGTATTTATTGGTAATCAGTAGCTTTTATATGGCCTGAAGGAAAAAAACAGGCTAAGTTTACCACCAGGTAAAGCCTATTCACATTGTATAATGAGCTTTTCTTGTCTTTTTGAAACGAAAGAGCATGAACATTATCCACAAGCAAGGAATAGATTTGGACAAATATCATGAAATCTGGAAGCGCCAGTGGTGTCGGGTTATGGTCTCAAGCAAAAATAATAATAAAAATAATAATTTGGATGGCCTACACGGCATTGCGTTCTACTGACATGACACGAGAAAATCTTCTCTAAAAAACAAGGCTATGGAGTCTCATTATAAAAAAAAAATCTACTTATATAAACGTATTTACCGAGTGGTAAACTTAAGTTCGCTTTTCCTTCAGGTCATATAAAATCTGCTGATTACCAATAAGTGCTATAAACCCATTTACTGTCATTTGCAGGGAGAACTGAAGGCCGAAGTCTGATTTTTCATCAGATCAACGTACCCATTCATGTTGCAAAATCCTCATGAGAATGGTTTTCTGCTGATGGGTTGCATATCATGAAATGTCCTCCCCGTTTAGCTTGTTCTCAAGAAAACGCCTGGTGGTATCCTTAGTACGGATGAATATTAGGGCGGAGCGAAAAAAAAATAGATTTTGTTTTTGCCCTAGCGCTAAAAAGTTGTGTACTGGTGGGTAGGTCACATGTGTAAAATTTTAAGGAAAACAAAAAATATCTTCCGGTTCCAAAATGACCATGTTTTTCAACAGATTTTTATTATAAATGCTTTTTTCTATTGTTTTGTACGCAGATCGTCATTTTGTTTATAAATAAAACTCAGAATGAAAAACAAAAGAAATTTACCACAGAGAGATTGTAGTTGTAACTGTAGTACAAACGTAGATGTTCTACTGTTTTCACTGTCCAGTCACAACCAAGGTCTCCTTCATTTAGAAGGGGAATTCTCCATTTCGTATTTTCAATCAAGAGGGTTTCTCTTTGCTTTTGTTCTCGAGGTAGTGATTATTTTATAATCGTGCATTCCAAATTAGTTAAAACTAGTTAAATATTAATAACACTGTATGATTTAGCAATTATTTGAAAAAAAACAATAATGCAGAATAGAAGCAGTGTATTTTGTCCAGTGTTTGGCGCTCCAACAGACTTAAGTTGTCATATTTTGCCAACATATAGGGATGTAATGAAATATTATTTGTTTGTGCGAAATGATTTTAAAGATAAGTTGAAGAAAGCCAATCCAGGTACTTCAGAAATCGCAAATAAAGTTGCAGAGAGAATTGAAGAAATTTGGCGCACAGCATCTCTGCCATTTATTTCACGCCAACATATAGTAGAGATGATTCTATCATAATGAAAAGTACAAGAACATAAAGAAATATTTTGGTGTGAAAAAACTGACAACCCCTCAACATTAGAAACGAAGCTTATAACCTTCCAGAAAGACTCTGAGAAGCTGTTCGACATTTCTTCCTGTAAATGTGTTTCATTTGATAAATGTTCTTGCCCAAATTCTAAAAGAGTTCCTGAAATTGAAAAACCTTGTCTTATAGACCGAAGAACACTTAGGCAAATGTTCACAGCTGCAGTTAATTTAAAAGAAACTTTAAAAATGAGAAAGCGAGCCGATAGAAAAAAGAAAGAAACAGAACGAATGATTCTTAAAAGAAACGTTTCTTCATCTTCCACTCAGTCTAGGATCGCTACTCCTGATCAAGATTATGGCGAAGATTATCGTAATTCTGATGATAATGACATGGATTATTTCAAGCCTTCCTCACATACAGCCAGTTTGATACAATCTGAAAGGAAAAAGACGCCACGATCAAACCGACACGCAGCAGTAGCTATAGCTTGTGATAGAAATGGAGTTTCAGATGGGGCTGGAGCTGTTATTACAAGTGCTGTTTTAGAAGATTTGGGAATGATTACTGAAAATGACACGTCAAATGTAGTTGATCGACATAAAATAAGGAGAGAAAGGAAAAGAATTCGGAGAGATTATCAACATTAAAATGAAAGAGATATGGAAACACTAAAGAGACTTTATTTTGACGGACGGAAGAACCAAACTCTAATTCAAGAAAACATAAGAGGAAAAATGTATGAGAAAACAGTGCTGGAAGAGCACATTACACTGATTAAGGAACCAGGAAGCAAATACCTTGGACACACAGCATCAACGTCCTCGTCCGCTTTAAACATTTTTCAAATGACCTTGCAGTTCTTGGAGAGTAAGAGTATTGATATTCATCAGTTAGTTGCAATAGGGTGCGACGGAACAGCTGTTAATACTGGTTACAAAAAAGGCATAATTCACCGGTTTGAGGAAGCTATTGGGAAAGCCGTACACTGGTGTATCTGCCAGTTGCATGGCAATGAGTTGCCACTCCGTCATTTAATGCAGCATTTAGATGGTGGAACGAGTGGCCCTAATGCATTTTCTGGTCCAATTGGGAAAGCTCTGGCAAGTTGTGAAAACCGCCCAGTTGTAAGATTTGTTGCCATTTCGAGTGAATTTCAAGAAAATAGATATAAAGGATCTTAGCACAGACCAGCAATATCTATGGAATATCTGTCAAGCTGTCTTAAATGGAAGCTGCTCATCAAGTTTGTCACAAAAGCATCCAGGGAAATTATCTCATGTACGCTGGCTAACAACTGCAAATCGCATTATGCGTTTGTACATTAGCTGTTCAAAGACTTCAAACTTCAACTTCAACTTCAAACTCTGGCAGAATTCGTTATGAAAGTTTATGCCCATTGGTTTACGATCAAACTAAACCCATTTTGCACCGATGGTCCCAGAAACTTGTCGTCGATCTTATTATCCAAAGAAATGGATATTTCGGCCATCCATAAGTGATAATACTGTCGATGATCACAAACAATAGAAAGCCCATTCGAGAACTTGGACTATGTAGGATTTTACGGGAAAGAAGAGAAAAAGAGGAAGGAATCCGACCCTATATCGTTCCATCACTTAAGTTCAACGCAGTTTCATACATAGATCTTATTGATTGGCAGAAATGTTTGTTGACGGAACCTCAATAACAACACATTTAACAGAAGATGATTTGAAAGTTGCGATTTTGAGTGGAATGTCTGTAGATAAACACCCGCAAAGTCTAAAATTTCCATGCCACACCCAAAATGTTGAACGTTTTGTGAAACTCGTAACTGAAGTTTCTGCGGCTGTGTGTGGAGAAGATATGGAGACGGGTTAGTTAGAACGCGATTAGAGTCCAGAGAAGATATGCCCTGACTTGAAACCAAATGTGAGTATCGCGTAAAACCGAAATAACTGCAAGACAAGATACTTAAATACCCATGTGGTTGGGTGGGCACGGGTGGAACTCGCAATGCAGCCACCTCCTCCTTGTGAGTTCTAGGTTTTTTCTAATTTTAATTCAGGAAAAAGCGAAGAGCTGCATAGAAAAAAAAAAGAAAATTAATATTTTTTACAGTTTGATTAAAATCTGCCAAACTTCACAGGCATTTTGGAACCGGAAGATATTTTTTGTTTTTATTATAATTTAACACACATGACCTACCCACCAGTACACAAATTTTCAACACTAGGGCAGAAACAAAATCGAAAACTTTTTTTTTTTTTTACGCTCCGCCCTAATGAATATGCAAATGTCTGGCAGTTTCAATCTGTGTCAGAATTGAAACTGCCATATCTGTCCATCTTTGAACACTGGGGTAAATTTGATGTTACCGTTCTTCCTAGGATTGGTAAATGATATGTTACATCGACTATTCAAAGCCATATATAAACATGTCAAATATATTGGCTATTAACAGCACTGGTTTCATTTTTTCGGACACTTTGCTTTCTCTTTTTTCCGCATTTATTTTTTATTCCTGCCCAGGTGGGGCAGGGAATGAGCTTTTACCTTGTAAAAAAATACGTATCTGTAAATACTTTCTTAATATATTTCTTTCGTTCTTATTCTTCTGTTTCATATCTAGTTACGGTTCAAAATCAAGGTGGTTTTATTTAGTTGGACACAATGTATATTGTTGCTAATAGAATCTTCTTTCGTTTTTGTTGTAGGAGTCATGTGCAAGAAGGAATTTGCCACGTAGGCTGACTGTGTATCTGGAAACGAGTAAATTTTTTCGCAACCTACACGAGGCCATATTTCACTTTTTTGACTCAAAAAATTGTTAATTATAGATGAAAGTTCTGTTAGTAAATGGCTCAAACAGATTTTGTTTATGTGAATTCTTTATGTATATATAAAAAAAGTTCAGTTAGTCTGCAGTTATTACCGCTGGATATATAAGCGCAGGATTACTTAGCCTTTAGTTTGTTGTAAAGAGAACGTTAAAAAGGGATGAATATATAACAAACATTTTAAATTTAATTTACACAAAATATTTATTAACAAGGTATATTAACCTTTAACCCATGTTACCGTAATAATAAGCTGTTTCTATTTTTAAAATTCATAATCTAGTGTTGTCATTACATAACTAAAAATCAAAGGGTCACCTTCAAAGATAAAAGCAATTTATGCGGAATGTTCTATTGAAATATTTAAGTTTTCCATGGCTCATCAGAAGAAAATTGCTAATTTACTTTAATTTTGTGAAAAATGTCAAACTATATTATCTCAAGGAGCTATTTAGAATAACACAAATTGCGAATCTAGTTTGATTTGACTAAATTTTTGTTAGATTTTATTAATATGACACATTTTATTATTTATGACGTCATGTTCCTGTATGCTGTTAAAGAAATTCCGGTTATCTCAGTGAGTTCACTTGGTTAATTAACCCTGTTAGTTAACTAACGGAGTATTATTGAAACTTACGACAATGTAGATATCATTTTTCTTTGCATAGGACCGTTATGGGCAAACGTAATCCTATACCTGAAGGAAATCACGAAAAAACTCACATTCAAAGGTATCTTTCCTTGTGTCTTTAGTGTTTTAGCTTTATTCATGTTTAACTGTACGTGTACATGTTGTACGATTTAACAGTATTCATGTCTAAGCAAAATATTAAAGCATCAATACCTCGAAGAGACTTGTAACCATTCCACATTTAGAGATAACATGCTGAATAAAATTAATTTTATTATATTTCATTCTTCAGTTACTGAGTCGTTCAATAATTTAAAGCATTAGTTAAGTTAGTCCAAAAGTTACGATGTAATATTTCTACATCATAGTTTAAACAAGTTTAGCTAAAACTGTACGTAGGTAGGTGTGTGAAGGAAATTTGGTTAATCATTTCAGTCACGTATTTAATTCGCTGATAAAAAAAAGAAAAAAATTAATGCATAAAAAAATTAAAAATTAAAGTTTATTTTAATCTTATACAGACGGTGTACAAAGACTCATTTTAAGAACGTTAGGAATCTCAGTTCATTCTATATAGCTGAATTTGAGATATACAAAACATAACGCATAATTTACCAGTGTAATATTTTCTGAAACCGGCACGAGATAATTCTGGCCTGATCCGCACAGTAAATAATGGAGTATGAATGTTAAAACTCAAGCCGTGACTGACAGATGGTTTCTAATGCAATCTGAAACTAAAAACTTAGTATACATCTCTCGCAGTATTTAAAGTACGTTGGCTTCTTCTGATGTCTTAATTTAATGTATAAAACACTCAGATACTTTTATTTCAGGCACATAAGAGCGCCTGCATTCTTAGCAAAATTTATCATATGCATGACCGACTATGTTGCTATCGGGAAAGTTTAAGAGATTTTGGAAAAATGGGAATTCTGTGAGCCATTACTGAGAAACGCCTTGCTCATGAGGCTCAAGTGGGCTTAAAGATGCCCCAAGTTACTCTGTAGTGTTCTACTCGGGAAGCAATCTCTTTATCTCAGATATGTTTTGAAAGGATCGAATCTTGTTTTCCAAACGAAACTATTACTTGATAACACCTTCCTCGATGCGGTTGTGTAGATGTTACAGAGTGAAATTTTCGAACACTGTAAATGTTTTTATGTACGAAAGACTTATTCAGATGCTTAAAACTTTATACATTTAGATTTCCAGCATGTGTTTTATTAGCAACTATATATTTTTATATATATCTTTGGGGTCCCTTATTTTTTATTGTACTTTAATGTGAGTTCGTAAAATTTATTGAAAAAAGAATACTGCCACTTCTTTTTCAAATGTGACTAGCAACGCACTGCATTATGTTAAAAAAACCATTGAAACTGCAAAGAAAATATTCATGAAAGAAAACAAAAAGTCAAATTTAAGTATATCACTTCATTTTATTTCTTGGACGAACTTTTTTTACTGCATAAGCTCTGATGTGCGTTAATAATAAACTGAATATCAAAACGTTTTTCATTTGCATGAGACATTTAAGAGAAACACTGTGATGCTTATAGAGAAATAAGCATTTACAACAGATAATAATTTGTTTAGTCTATAAACTCTTCCACAGAACAAACAAAACCAAGTCCTTCAACGTAAACAATTTTTCTGTACAAGTGAACTGCACTTACGTAAAAAAATACGGAAGAGCTTTCCATTGTAAGCTTCAATTTTATTCCCAAGTGAAAAAGAATTATATAACAATTAAAATACACTGAACAACAAAATGAAAGGAAAAAGGGTAGAAAAAGGAAATTAACAGTAGGTGTTAGGTTTGCAAAATCTGTGATATTATATTTCGACAAGGAATTAACTAAACTGTGCTGAGAAAAAAAAATAATAAACGCCAATGTAAGCAAAAAAATCTAAATTATTTAATAAGGGCTTTCGAAGACAACTATTAGAAGCTTCGATTTAAAAAAAAGAGGCATGAAAAGCATTGGTTTATTGGTTAACTTAATTACTTGATCCATATCTTATCCCCGCTCCATAGAGAAAAGCCAAAACTAGAGAACATTGAAAATTGAAGATGGCTATAAGTTGATCGAAAAATCGTTAGTTCTGTATCGACCATATGCAAAGCCGAACAGCTTGCGATTTTTTATTTGCTTCTTTTAAATTATGTAATTACTTGTACAAAAAATCCACATAATTAGAAAAGTAGGTTCCATTAAAAGCCTTAAAATAAGCTTGAATTGTCTAAGAAGGATTTGAGCATTTTTACAGCTGTGGATTTATTTTAAATGAAGTGCATATGGCAGTACGTCTGAAGCAAATTACAAATAGAATACACTTTAGCAGAAATTTTTTAATAACTTAACTAAATTTTAATAGCTTAACTGCTTTTATATGGGTCAAAAGAAGTACTAACGCCTCAAGCTTTAAAAAATTATAAATTGATTTTCATTAAAAAAGTAATATTTAATGAATTTTTTAGTTTTTCCGCCGATGATCGATGAGCTAGGATAGATTTGTGCGTTGCAATAAATGTTTGAGCTTGAAAATTTTCGAAAAAACTATTTTATACCTTTTAGTTCATCTTTGAATAAAAAGCTTCATTTTAAAAACTTTTTTATCTCATATTTATTTAATTCTTTATAGTCTGAAAATTGTTTTTTCTTTGTATTCCTGATGTGGCTTTGCAAGACGTCGCTTGCGTTGTGTATCTGTTTGCTGTATGTTCATATTTCTGTTTGCCCTCGTGTTGTATGAGTACTGCTAGAAAGGCAATAGAAAACGTCGGTACTCATATGTGCATTCAGTGCTGCAACTGTCCCAGTGTCACAGATGTTCACAAAACAATCACTGTGACGTCATAGATAGTCACGGTGCTCAGCGAAATTTTAGCTGACTATAATCTAACCAAAACTAATTTTTTTCAGTCAGCTAATTCACAAAAATTAGTTTTAGAGGGTAAAACCTGCAAGGCCGCTAAAGATACTGCTGCAGGGCGGTATGGCGTAACGCGACCGCATTCTAATCCCAGCCAGTTGATTCAGGTTCGTACCTCTCGGCAGGAACCAGAATCTTTGGAAGAGGTTCCGAATATTCAAAATAGATATCAGCACCACTTTTTTTCTCCTATTGGGCTCACATTTTTTCTCTTACCAGTCACTATGTGTGGACCGGGTGACCATATCAACCTCATAATGACTACGCATCGAAGTCGCACTTACTACTCGTGACCGGAGACTGTCACTTGAGGGTCACCTTGCTATCAGGGTGGAGGCACGTCATTAAGAGCAAACTATAATTCTGCTTCCCCTTCATTCCATTTCGACGTCCCTCCAGTGATGCACCCAGGATTTTAGTTTAGGAGGGACTGGACTACAGATATTCCTCTATAACAACCTCTATTATACTTACAACACTTTTTTAACGTCAAAATATTCTGAACCACTTGACTTGCCCATAGAACACAAACTCACTAACAATGTTGCTCCTTATTGAATCATATTGCTCATCAATGTTGCTCCTTATTGATCAGTAGTTATCTGATCTTTTCAGTGACGTTGTAATTGAGTTAAACTGTGTTTCATACACTAACTATAAGTATTTATTTAAAAACCAGCGTCTTTTTTGGTAAAAAATGTTTTAGAAATAATTTCGTGACGTTAAAAATAAAATACTTTAATTCATTAGTGAAAATTTTCAATTTTTAAAGCTTTTCACTTCGAACACTCCACCTTTAGGGTGGCTTTAGAGCCCCCTCCATGTCTGCGCCTATGTGTCCGTCTCAGCACGACGACTGGTGCGAGTTTCCCGTTGCCCCCTCCTCCCTTTCCCAGCTCCGATCCTGTATACGTTGCTAAATGCCTGCGTATAATGAATACCAACTGATGAATTCATGCAGTCATTAGTATCGAGAATTGTTTTTAAAAGTATATCAGAACTGTGCTGAAAGACAATCCAACAATCGCCACACGTAATAAAGGAACAGCTTCAAAAAATCGCTTGCGCTTATAGGCTTGAAATCGAACTACATTATTACAAATGAAGATAGTAAAAAACTTTGAAATTTTATACGTATCAGTGACTCCTGACTTTAAACTTAGGGCTTTGGAAAATGTTTTAGATTTATAACACTTTATAAAGATGTCAAAAATGCTCAAACACATGTTTGTTTTAAGGTTGCTGATTGGCTAAGCTATTACGCGGAAGCAGTTTGTACAGTTTTTGCAAAATCTCAAAATCTAATCCAAATTTTAAGACACTTTAGGGGCATAGTTTAAATTGTACGACCACCTATCGTGTCACTAAATTTTGCTTTATTCACTTAAGTCGTATGTGATGCCCAGACAAAAATTTAGGCAGTTTGAAACGATTTTCAGAAAAAATCTCAAACTCTATTTTTTTTTTTTTTTTTTTTTTTTTAATCCGACGATTATAGCTTAAGGTGAGTGATTGCCTATCATGTCAGTAAATTTCATTCCTTTCGCTTTAGTCACTTTTACGTGATGTGCGAATAAAAAAATTACGCAGTTTGAAACAATGTTCGAAAAATCTCAAAATCTATAGAGAGATTTTTAAAATATTCATTATAATGAATATTTTTAAAAATTCGAAGCCTATACTTTAAGTTAAGTGACCACCTATCATGTCAACAAATTTTATTTAATTCGCTTCAGTCAATTTTACGTGATGTGCGAATAAGAAAAGACAGAACGACAGACAGACAACCTTTTTTTTTTTACGGCCGTACACAGGTCCCAAATGCTTAAAACGGATAGAAATCGCAAAATCTTTTTAATTTTGAGTAGTGTACAGGAAAAGTCTAGTTTTACTTAAATAGAAACTTAAATGTTCCAATTCCGAACTTGAAACAACAATCACTTCCAAATTTAGTCTCGCCAATGACGTGTCAGACCCCGTCTAGTGGTTAGAATGCCCGGTTACCAAGCGTCAGTTCTCCAGTTCGAAACCAAGTCTCGGAAGCTTGATAAATGAAGTCCAGATGACAGCATTAAAATTCAAAGAGAAGAGGAAGAAGTTCAAATTTGCTTTTTTTTTTTTACTTTTAAAAAATTTTATCTAGCTGGGATATATCCCAATTTTTATCGATTGTTCAGTTTAAAAATTTTATCAAAGGTCATAGGCTTCACATCCTAAGTTGCAAGGTGTTTGCTCTTCAGAGATGAATATAACCCCAATCGCATCGGTTTTACAACGGCTCTACGCCCAATTTTTCCCCCTTGCCGATGATCCAACCCTACTATTCGGGAGAGGACATGCCCGAGAAAAATCAGAGATAAGAGCCCCCGACGCGATGAAGAACCTTGCCTGGCGCGCGTTTCAGGAACCGATGACCGTTTGCTACTAGGGTTGTCACTCAACTTAAATTCTAGGATTCAAATTTTTCAAAAATGTTTACTAGATTTTGAGATTTTGCGAAAATTATTTCAGTATGCGTAAATATTCGTTCGCGCATCACATAATTACGACTCAAGTGAATGAAATGATATTACTTAGTTACTCTCTAACCTGTAATATTTTCACAATACATAAAAATATAACTTCGCTTTTTTTAATTTGGCAACATACTACATCCATTCTGTGTACTCCTAGAATACTGCCGAAAGTTCTTGATTTTTGGAAATTTGCATTCACTAACCCGTCAAGGACGGGTACTTCAGCTAGTAATATATATATATAATATATATATATATACATATTATATAGATATATAGCAAGGATATTCACACAGTTATTTACTTCAAAGAAAATTTGTTTACAGAACGGAGCGATATACAATATTTTCCCTTCGAAATCCTTTCTACTGAGTAGCCATGCTTGGTGTGATTCTACGTGGCTTAATTGTAGGTCTGGCTATAGGAGAACCTTCTATGGGGGGAAATATTTTTGCTCAGATGATTCTACCTCTTATGATTTAAAAAAAATGTCAAAATTTAAGTATTTTATGTTTTTTGACCGGTCCCTCCGTGACGCTAAGCTTCGTTCCCATAAAACACAGAAAGTGAAGCAGCACCGTCTTGGCCAGTGCTTGGAAGTGTGAGAAACCTCTCTCGGCTGGGCCTCACCATGGCACAGTGGTTATATCACTGAAAATAGAAGACGGCCGAAGTGTGAAGGTCCTGGGTTCGGGTCCCATCGAGCGACTGTCGATCTAACAGTCTGGAGTTTTGGTAGGTTTTCTCCAGATATAACGTGGATAAGCGTTAAAGCCCTTAGATAGTCCGTCTACCAAGGCACCCCCATCTTTGGCAGATCGCCCTAGGGCAGTGTTGCCATAATCACACACAACAACACCTCTCGGCTGGGCTGCTGTGGAACTGTGTACGCTAATGGGAGCTTTTGCTCTTAAAATCTGTTCATGGCTCCAATGTTCTTCATGTTCATACAATAACTTCGGAGGGTGCTGATTTCAGGTGCTAGGCCTTTCATCTGGAACTGATCCAATCATAGTGGACAACGTTTGTCCACCTAATCGGCACCCCATAATGAAATGGCCAAAATCTGTGGCTCTCGTAGTGGTCAAACCGCCTGCGGGCCGCTGACCCAACCAATAGAATTTTTTTTCACCTTTCTTTTTTTAAACGATATGGGAAAGAACGTTCTCTATTTAGCGAAATTTTCGAATAGGTAAAATGCATAGATCTTAATATGGCTATCTCGGACCAATATGGTCACACCCTCTTGGCCACATTACTTTTCGGATACAAAAGGGTGTGAGTAAAATGTCAGCACTGTAGCCTGTAAATCTCGTTAGTCACGGTGTTCAATAACGGTCGAACTGTCCACCCATCTTGACTTCCTGATGTGACCACGACGTGAGAAAGCGATCCCGATAGGAATAAAATAATTTTGGCGCTGACAACTGCCGAGGATGTTCCAAAGCACTTCCAAACGATGTCTGTAGATACCGAGATTCGACCCCTTGAGCTAAACGACTGCAGAAGAATACGCTACCGATCGTTGTACGCTTGTCTTACTCCAAGTCCTGAAAAAAGTGAAGTGACTGTAAAATTAGTTCTAAAAATTAAACTGAAATGGCGTACATTATAAATGGAGGGAAAATACACTTATAAATAAACTAAGATATAAATTAATTTTTTTTTCTTTTCTTTCAAATATTATTTTGTAGGAGTCAAAGCGATTTCATTTATCTATTTGTATAGCATTAGAAAAGCTATATTTCCTTGAACTTTTGCTAGGTTCGATGCATTACATAGAAATATATCTTATAATTCCTAACTTTAAATAATAGGCTATCATCTAAATTAAATTTTTGGATTTTCTTTCAAGAATTGTTTTTTATGTCAGAGCGTGTTACTTTTAATTTTATTATTTTATTTATTTATTCATGAAAAAGGCTAATAATTTCTTGATCGCACTTTCTTCTGTTATGAAATAACGATAATTTTACGAGGTTCGATACATGACATATACAGTTGTTTTTCCGAATTCTTAAACTTCAAGAATTTATTTTCGTCCAAAAAATTGAAACACAAGTCTAAACACTTATCCAAAGAGAAAACAAAATATATTCATTGTATTTTCTTGTTATGGTTATTGAAATTACTTGTTAAAATGTGTAACAATCAAGTCGGGTTTAAAGGTCATGAAAAGGGTGACAAGAAAACGTTACAGTGACATTCGGTGACCGCTGTGATGGTTTTTGACGTTACAGGGACTGTTTTGTGGCTATATGTGCTATTTGAGTAAAAAGTGGGTTAGAATTCCGATGCAGTTTTTTAACTGAAATGACATACACAGACCAAGCTAATAAAAAGTTTGAAAAAAGTTATAGGCACTAGATTAGTAGTGTTTTTTTAAACACATAAAGTAATGACGTTTATACAGGGTGTCTAAAAATGGTCTCAAACATTTTTGAGGTGTGGCAGAGAATACTAAAACAAGTCAAAAACATATAACTATGTATAGTCACAAATGTTAATTATATGTACTAGTTAATAGTTATTTTAAAAGGAAGCTTTAAACTGTTAATCATATTTCTTAATTGGATCTTGTAATCTTCATATTTCTCCTCATTGCCTCTAAAAAGTTCATCGATGAAAAACAAAAAAGGATACTTTGATTATCCATTCTAGTTTAATGCTTTTGCCTGAAAGTAATCGGAAATCTCACATATTCCTTAAGTCTTCTTTAAAAGTGATTAGCATTTGATACATGAAAGTATCGTTCGCGACCTCACATTGCTGTACGCTTTATGTCATCATGATATATTCTACCATTCGTAGAAGATTGCAAAGCACCTTTTGAAGCATCCCGTTTATATTGTTTAAAACTGAATCTTTGTTTCAATTCCTAAAACTGTGGACCATAAAAATGACGTACTAAAAAGTCTGAAAGCCTCAAGAAAATGTCACTAAAAAGTCTGAAAGCCCTCATTGGCTTATCAACATATAAAAATATAAATCATTTTAATATGACTTAGGTCTATAAAAAAGTAAAGACTTTTAAGAAAATCAATCAAAACTCAAAATTTAAAATGTAGTTAATGAAATTTAGCCTTTAGCATCTAATAAATTTACTTCAATCCGTTAAGAGTATTGATAAAATATATATACGCGCGTCCATATGCGTGAATCTCTAGTAAAAATACAGTTGATATATTTCCGAGCTAAAACATTAATTTAAGATAGTTACTCTCAAGGGAAAATAGAACAATACAGTCCAGATTGGTTATTATATAAATTAAAATTTAAAAATGAATAATACCAAAACTGATATATTTTGAAAAAAGAAAGTCATTTAGAAGATCGCTCTAGAAGCATAAAACGCAATTTACTTCAATTAAACCGTTTAGAGAAGATTTTGGCAAGCGTATTGCAGCTGTTTCACATTCATCTATTTAAATTACAAAAGAGTGATTCACAAGTTCATCAAATGTTTCTCACTGGGGCAGTATAGTCTGAGGAAAATTTCTAGGTATAAATTATAAATGAGTCATTCAAAATTTCACACATAACATAGAATTTGAAACAGAACGAGTGCGTAATAGGATATTATCAGATTGGTGATAAGACGATTACCTAATAAATAAATTGTAAAGAAAAAATAAACCTATCTGCCTCTGAAATAAATTATGTTAAGTTTTTTTAAAAACTATTAAATAGTACACAGAGCATAACTATATACCGTTGGAGTTTATATTAATCATAATATTTCATAATGAATAACTGAAAAAAAATATACGTATACTTTAATACAACCTTAACACTTTAGTCACTACTGTCACCCGTTGGCAGCGGCCAAGTAACATTCTCTGGGTACTTCTGCCCCCTAATGGCGGCATTCACGAATGTTTTCTGAGTACTACCACCTCCTATTGGCGGCATCTACGGAATGCTCTACGTTATCTAGGTACTACCACCTCCCAATGACTGCACCAACGAAACGTTCTCTGCACGTTAATGAACGAATCTGCAAGGAAAGTAATTTGGGTTACGATTACTACAGTTGCCAAAAATTCCGAAATATAATTAACAGCATTTTGTGAGCAGTGAATTATGTGTATTTTTTTTTTCTTTTGCATTTTTGATGGATGCCACAAAACACGTTTTCTCGGCTTTCGCTTCCGTAAAGGGCAACCAATCTTGTGGATAACATCCCGATCCATGAACATATAACCGTGGATAGCTCCTTCATTAGAAAAGGTTAAGTTACCTCCTTGAAGATAGATTTTTGATAGCTAAAAAAAAGCATATGAACATAGTTTTCGGAATTGAATATTTTTGAATATTTTAAATGCATTAACCATACAGAAAATGTTTCAAAATTTATGTATGAACAATCATTTAAGGGGTTAGGGGTAGTCAGAGGCGTGAAAAAATGCCATTTTTTATTAATTTTTTTTTACTAGTAATTAAGTTTATTTCACATAAGTAAAAACATAGTATCATTTCATCATACTTTAACATTACTTCACTTAAATTTAAAAAAAAAAATAATAATTATTTTACAAGTTATGGCGGTCTAAGTTGAACAGGTTTTAATAATGGGTCCTTGCGGTGACCATTACAGCTCCTTGGAGATTCATCTAAAATCAATGAAACAAAAAAGATTATTTTTATGGATAGATAATCTTGTGCCTGATCGAAGCTTTTTTTGTTTTTTTCAAAATTAACAAAATGGGGGTCTCTGGAAATTATTTTGCAGATTTTCGGGAAAAAACCAACAATTAATTGTTTATAAAAAATCGAAGTTTAAAAATAAAAAAAAATCCTTCGATCAGGCACTAGCTTTTTATGTTTTCTAAAAGCTGTATAAGTTTCATTCAAATCTATCGAGCGGTTTTTGAGTTACAGTGGTCACCAATTCAAAAAACATAGTTTCGAGAAAAACGCATTTAAAGTTTTACAGTCGATTGATGTACAGTAATACGAATAATTTCAATACTTACACTGAGTCATCTATTCCTGGACCATATAAGAGTTCTTCAGCCGTTGTAGAACTTTCTAAAACATCAATTTGTTGTTGTCTACGTCGCATTCTACCTACGCGAGTGTTGTCGTTAGCGCGCTGATCAGCTACTTTTACACGTGCACTATCGGTTTTTTCAGTATACCGATGCGAATTAGGCCCACAACTAAGTCCCAGTGTGTTCATTATTACTAATAATGACTTTGTCCCTTCATTAAATATACTCATAGCTACGTATGCAGCAATTTGAACAATGGTAAAACTAGTATTGATAGTTTTTGGGCATATTTTCCACACTAGTTGGTTGAAGCTCTCATTATTATTTTGATTAAATCCACCTACACATCTTGAAAGTAAATTTTCATTACTAAGATCTTCATAAATAGGCTTGATTGCTTTTAAAACTTCAGGAGGTAAGGGAGAATTATGCCGCTAGCTAATTGTTCTCGGAAATATTAGACCGCTCGAGAGCCTTTTATTCTTCGCTAAATAACTCGAAAGATATTTGTCGGATTCACTTCAAACTTTCAGAGAATATTTTTAAGATACTATACTTTAAGAAAATGCAAAAAAAAAAAAAAAAAAAAAAATCAATTTTTTGAAAATTCTGACTACCCCTAACCCCTTAAATATGAAAAACACAATTTATTCCGAGAAATTTATCAATACAGTCTTTTTTTCACAGTAAAAGAAATATTTAACTAATTTATTAAATAAATAATTAAAGTAACCGATTAATTAATAAAATAGTTATTTAACCAACGTTCTTTTCTAATTTGCACTCCACGGTGGTTATATAGAATTTCCTATTTTCATTTGACTGCTTCTTATTAATCATTATTTAAGAAATAATAGTCAAAGCCCGTCATAAATAAATATTTAACAATATTCAAAATTCAATTACTAACTTTAGTCTGCATTTTTACAGTCATTACTGCCAACTGTATTATCATATTTATGGATTCAACGTCTTTAAGTCTAATAAAAATAAAGATATTTATTTATTCTTATATTAATTCGTGGCAAATGCTGAGACAAAGGAAGAAAAGATTAAAATGCTTCATTGAATTGACACAGTATATTGAAAAATCTGAAATCTATTAGCTTATAAAACTGATAAATTAAATATATTCAGTCATTAATCTCTGTTAAAGAAATTATTTCTTGAAGAGGTATTTGTAGTTAGTTGCTTGGTTACAGTCATTATCAGTGTATTTCAGTAGATTCTTATCTTTATTCAGAGCCATGAATAAATTCTTTTTTTTTTTTTTTGTCGCTTTTTGTGAAATATTGAGTAGATGAAATAAAATAAACATTCAAAATAATTCACTATTCATAAATATTACCCAAGAAACTGTTTAAATGAGGCATTTTTAAAATGAAATTATAAATAAGAGACTTACCCTAAAGACATATTTAAAAGGATCAGTTTATATTATATCAGAAAATAATTTCAGTAAACTAGGTGCTATGTATAGCATACCTTCATATTTATATCAACACGATTTGGGGCATTTTAATAAATTTAATTTTACAAAATATAAAGTACCATAAAATAAAGTTTAAAAGACTTTCATTATGCGAAGAGTAATAAATCGTTTTTGAACATTTTAAGTTCTTTTCATAAAATGATATAAAATATGAATTTTAGGTTAATTTCCTTAGTGTTAAAGTAATGTCTAAACTTAATGCCTCATAAATATCTTTTATTTTATTCTTTTGAAAAGTGCATGTATAATATAAAGTGAAATATTGTGTAAGGCAAGTGCTGTGTGCACAGTAATTGTTATGAAAGTGAAGTAGTTCTTGAACTTTCACACAGCTAAGTAATTTACGACGGGAAATACAAAGTTTTAATTCAGAAAACATATCTCAAAATCATAAAATATAGTATAATTATAAGAAATTTAATAATATTGTATAGTAATTCACTTACATCCTCTTTTTTATTTTTAAATTCATACCTGAAATGAAAATTCATTTTTTCAAATTCTCTCAATCGTCCCATTTAAAGCTAATGGAAAATTTTTGTCGATAGCCTGAGGCGGCTAAAAATTCTTTTCAGCCATCATAAGGTGTTTAATAATTTCCGTACCGTAAATTATTTAGTGTCTGTACGAGTCGCAAATACGTGGCGTCACCTTGAGAGCCTGAACATGAGATAGAGTTCGGTTCTATGAGCGTTTCGTAGTAAATCGAACATGTATTTCTCATAAAATATGGATGTTTGGGCTAGGATGATGTTCTCGTCGTACATGCCTAGTAAAATTATAAAATTGCAATAAAAATTTGAAAAAATGTAATAAAATTGTGAGGTACCAATTAAGATTGGATACTGCAATGAATAAGAAATTATTTCTGTATCCAATCTAAATGCCAAGTGTATTGTCTAAACATTAGGTGTACTATTTGAAATAATGACTTTTTGGAAATGAAACTACACTCAATTTTAAGATATTCAGATCAGATATAATTTTCTATATAGTATTATTCAGTTTAAAGATTTCAACAAAAACCAAATTATTCTAGTGAATAAAAAAATTCACAGCACAATTCATCAATATTATTTATTCTCTCCTGCTTCATTTTTTTCTTTTTTAAATTCTTTTATAATTCTTTTTTCTACTCTTTACTGCTCTATAACCAAATACATTTATTGGACAGCATTGCAAAATAGCGTATATACTAGTTGCATTCCCGTTCTTCGCACGGTAGGAAATGAAAATTTTCTTTACATGTGTAATTCGAATTAATTTCAGTGATGTGGAATCTACGAAAAGTTTGCGCCATGAGTACTAACCTGGCATCATTGCAATATAATGACTGTCACGTTGACACAACGTGCATATTTTTTAATGAAAAATTATTAATACAAATCCTAATTAATATTGTCTAAATTTAAACTAATAATCTATTCTAAATTTAATTTAAAAGTTTTTAATAATAACTATCTTTTAAAGCTTTCATTTTTCCTCTTGGCCTTCTCAATTACAGCGCATTAACGTACTTCTAAATCATTTCCCTCTTATCAGCTGCTTTGAAATAAAATAACAGTTGACGCCGGCTAAAAGAATAATCATAACACCTCTTCGCTCGCATATGTTTTCTCTGCTCCGCTGAAACAGATGTGTTTGCGGTTTTCCTCTGCTGTGCAAAAAGCATATTGCTCGAAAAACACCTGCTAAAATTGTTCCAGAAAGTTCGGGCTCTTTCTATAGACACATGTTTTAACGGTTTTTTCTTTAGCAGTTGGAGAGTAATTTTTGGTGGGGCAAGCCACTCACTTCATGTGAGGAGGCTTTTCCCAACACGACGCGTTGCGCGGATTAGCATCTATGCCGACCACTTTATGGTGACGGAGGCGTTCACCCGCCGAGGTACCAGGCCGCTTTAATATGAACGCCGTGATGTTTTTGTCAACACGCTTCCCCAAGTTTACTTTTGAATGCAATGTATTGTAGAGTTTTAAATGTATAATCCTGCGTTTTGGAAATTAGTGACTGTTCCAGTGTGAAAATAAAGCAATATGTTTTAAGTTTAAAAGTGTTGACTGAGACTCCTTATTTAAAGGGAATGTGGTCTTCAAAATGCGCTTTTCTCCTGAAGTAAAACGTGTTAGCCCAGTATTCAAAGTGTTTGTGTGATCATGTTTCAGAAGAAGTAAGTCGACATGCGCCATCAAAAGCGAATTTCATTCTTGGTTTTGGAGTTTGTCCTTCCTCGTCGCTCTGATGAGGAATTTCTAGTTCATGTGTGATTTCGTTCAGTCGGGAAGAAAAGCATGTTCACCCCTACGACGCGTTGTGTATGCCATCGTGTTCCGTATGAAAGAAAGTACGTCTTACCTAAGGGGAATAAATCTCCTTTCGTCATCGTTGTGTGAATTTAAAATGTGACCCACTATACGATCGTCTTCTTAAAACTATGTCGCTCTCACTACAAAGTCGTACCAGTTATAATCTTTACAAAATAATTCGTTGTCTTTTTACGATCACCACCTTCCACCGTACATCTCCATTGGACAAAATTGGTGCCGGTGAACCAGGCACGTTCCTTCCATCAACTATGTGCTAAAATCGTCGTGATTTTCGTGCTACAGAGTGTGTTTGTTTGTTTTTTGTGTTGCGGCGTGGTGACGAAGCAAAAGAAAAAATATTGCGTTTAAGAGATCTCTTTCACTTCATGCTTTTTTTTAATTTTTATTGTTTACTGGGATCCCAACCTTTTTTTTTTTGAATTTTTTATTGTATTATGTGTTAATACCTTTTTCCTATTACGAGTAAGTGTTCATATAAATATATCTAGTATTATAGTTAGTTTTATGCATTATTTGAATTTTGATTAAAGTGATTGATATTATTATGATTGATTTTTTGCTATAAATATATGCGTACATATATTTCATAAAAAGAAATTTTCTTCGAAATAATGAACATTATTTACATTTTTTTGCATATATTTATCTTATATTTTTCTGCATATATCTCAATAGTTGATTATTTCTGAGTATACTGCTGAAACCAGTTAAATAAAGTAAGCAGGTTTAGAAATGTTTATTTGTGCACTTAGAATTTATAAGTAGCAATTTTATATTTTTATCATATTATTATCTGTGCATAATTTTAAATGAGTTCTAAAGGTAAAAATAAAATAGCCAAATCGAAAAATATGTCTAATACAGCCATTCTTAATATTCTGCCTTTTCAGGGAGAACCTCATTTATTGGAATTTTTCTTTAAGCAAGTAAAGGACATACAGAATTTAAATAATTGGGATGATGCACAAACAAAATTATTTCTAAGTACTAAGCTTTCAGGTGCTGTTCTGCAATATTATGCAGAATCTCCTTTTTTTGCTGAGGCAAAAACTATTAATGCATTTCATGTACAATTTCAAAATTTCTTTGGAACTAATAATACTCAGGTTAACATAAGCCAATTACATAGTCTAAATTTACTTCCTAATGAATCCATGCTGAACCTATCCCATCGCTTAGACCTAATTACTAAGAAGGTTTACAGCAACATATCTGATAAAGAAGCGTTAGATGCGATAAAATTTAATCATTTTCTTAATGCAATTCCTCGTGATATCAGAAAAATATTACAAATCGAAAAAGTAAATAAATATGATAATGCTGTTTCCCGAGCTCATGAATTGCAGCAAATTAATTCTGTTAATTCCCCACCTCGAGCTCAGACCTCCCAAATAAAATCTTTAACCGAAGAAGTAAACTCACTAAAAGAGCAAATCAATAAACTCGAAGATGATAATAAAGATAGTGTTTCTGATATACACAATAACTCTAAATTTCAACGTAGTCATCCTTATAACAGACGAATTCGTAACAACTATAGAAACATTCAATATAAATCTAGGCCAAATAATAAAGCTTTCAAAAACTCCAATAACTATTTTTCTCGACAAACAAAGGCAAATAATTTTAAGAAATATACTTTAACTTGTCAGTTCTGCTACAAAAAAGGGCATAATGTTCACCAATGTTTCAAAATGAAAAATTCTTTGATTCCAATTCAGCCCATAGCTCAGCCTAATCCTATGTTCCAAAATTTGCCTATTCGTAATGCCTCTCAACAAAATGTGGTATCACGATTTTCTAATACGAATGCAACTTCCTTTTTACCCAGTAATGATCATTTAAACTTCTAATGAGAATTCCTGGTGCTGGTACTCGAGATTCTCAAGTGACTTTACCCCAACCAGCTACGTCAAAACTTCCACCTATGAGAACCCTAGCCCCCGATGCTCGTGTTCCTCCCATGACCTTTTCTCATCCAGAGACTTTTTCTTCACAAAGATCAACACATACTCAAACTTTGCAACCTATAAAAATTTGTAAGAATTCTGAATCTCAAACTGATAATTTTGTGATGGATGAATGCCAAATGATTGCTAGTGTTTCTGATAATTCATTTAAACTTCCAATTATTCCAATTCAACTACATGATAGTTATATTCCTTTGCTCATAGATAGTGGCTCATCCTTATGTATTTTATCACAGAATGTTTTTAATGATTTAAAACATGCAATTAATTATAAATTTCTTTCACGTTCTGTTAAAATTAGTACAATTAACTCTGAGGTTGACTTTTCTAGTTGTGTTGAAATTTCATTCAAAATAAATAATAAGCATTTTAGACATCACTTTTTCATCACCAATGTGACCATTTCATCTCAATTTCAGGGTATTCTTGGATTTGATTTATTCAAAAATTTAATTTACAATTAAATCCAGATTATGGAACTGTTTCCATTGGTGACGTGCTTGTTCCCTTAATGAAAAATAAGAATCTGAACAGCGAAATTCATACAACCACTGTAAATAACATGACTAATTCTAAATCGCCTATTACACAAGAGTTAAGTAATGACATGCCTATTACAATTAAACTTGATAAAAAAATCATTTTACATCCCGATGACTTTCAATATGTAACACTTAATCTGCATAACTGTCCGTATACTGAATTTTTGTTTGAACCTAATATACAGTCATTAAAACTAGAAATTTATGATTCAATACATTCCATTGCTAATTCTGATATTAAAAATCCCCATTTTTATATCTATGTAAAAAATAATTCTGATGAAACCATACACTTGAACAAAGCACTGAGTATTGGAACTATAAGTCCTATTGAAGAAGCTCAATTAAATATTCACACAAATATGCCTGATGATTATGTTAATCTTATTACTGCCTCTGATGAGATAATTCAAGAAAGAAAGAATGAGCTTACAGAAAATGACTTTGAGTTGAAACATTTAACTCACAATGAACAAAACCAAATAAAAGAAATATTAATGAACCATTTTTCTGCTTTTTCAAAATCCTTGAAAACCTTGGGGCACACAGATAAAATTAAACCGCAGTTATAATTTATAAATAAATTCCCAATTAGGACATTACCATTTCCCATACCTCAATCCTTACAAGATGAGGCTCTGAGACAAATAAATGAACTGCAGGAAGCCAGTATCATTGAAAGAACTCCCACGGAATGGGCATCTCCTATGCTTTTAGTAAAAAAGAAAGCTCTAGATCCTAATTCTAAACCGAAATTCAGACTCGCACTCGACTTAAGACTTTTAAATGCTATCTTAAAACCATCGGCTTACCCACTACCAAAAATTTCTACAATTATTTCCAATTTATCAAACTATAAATATTTTACTGTTCTGGATTTATGTAGTGCATATTGGCAAATTGACGTACCTCATGAATACAGAGATATTATTGCTTTTACTACACCTTGGGGTACTTTTCGCAGCAACCGCCTTGTTTTCGGTTTAAAAACTGCTGCCAGCACATTTCAAGCTTTAATAGACAATATCTTACAAGAGTCTGAGGTTTCTGGAGTTATGGCGTATCAAGATGATATTGTTATTGTTTCAAATTCTTTCGAGGAAACTCTTCAAAAACTTGACGCCTTACTTAATACTCTAATCAAAAACAACATCACTTTATCCCCAAATAAATGTCAATTCCATCTTACCGAAATAGATTATTTGGGATTTCATCTATCAAATCATAAAATTTCGCCAATTTCCTCCAATATTATCAAAATTACTGGCTTTCCAATTCCTAAAACAAAAAGACAACTTAAACGCTTTCTAGGAGTTTGTGGATTTTATCGAAATTTAATACCTTCATATGCTGAACTAACATATCCTCTTGTCCAGTTAACTTGTCCTAAACAAAGTTTTCAATGGCTTGACATTCACACTGAAGCATTCAATAAACTACAGAAAATTTTCTTCACTAAACCTTTTGTTTGTTTACCTGACTGGTCTAAACCTTTCATTTTGAATACTGATGGTAGTCATCAAGCAATTTCTGGTGTCATTTTACAAGAATTTAATGGTGAATTGCATCCTATTTCTTACTTTAGCAAATCTTTATCTAAATCTGAAAGAAATTATCCAGCCATAAAAATTGAATTAAAGGCTCTACATGACTCTGTTTTAGCATTTAAACATTTTCTATACAATCGAGAATTTATTGTTATGTCAGACAGTAAACCATTAAAGCACTATAGAAAAACTACTTCTCCTGCTGATCTCACTACAAAATGGCTATGCGAATTAAGTGAATATACTTTTAATTTCAAACACATTCCTGGTAATCAAAATCTTTTGGCTGATTACTTTTCACGTCTTGAAGAAACGCCACCACACCATGACATAAATTCTCAACCAAGCACTCTAAATTTAAATAATGATGTACTTCCTGTCATTGATGATGCAATTTCTGAAACACCTGATAATTTTGAACATATTAATTATTTAAATGTTTCACAGTCTTCGCCACAAGACCCACTTTTAGAAATTTCTTGTAAAACATTTCTTGATGAACAACAAAAAGACAAAACTACTTCAAAAATTATAAATGATTTGGAATCTAATAACAACAGCAACAACAATAAATGTTATTTTCTACATCCTCATAATAAATTATTGTACTATGCTAAAGAATCTTCATCTTTGGAAATTCATCCTACTATTGTTGTTCCTAACTCTCTAAAGAAAAAAGTTTTGGCCATTGCCCATTTACCACATTTTGGTATTGCAAAAACATATGAATTTCTTCGACAGCGTTATTTTTGGTTTGGTATGTATGCTGATACAGTTAACTTTATTAATTCATGTACTAAATGCATAACTTTAAAATCTCATGCTACTCCACCTATTCCTTTGCAAAATAATCACATACCTGAAAAACCTAATGAAGTAATTTCCATGGACATTCTTGGACCTCTAAATAATGGAAAACATATTCTTACAATAATTGATCATTTTACTCGTTTTCTACAGCTCTATCCCTTAAACTCTATTACTACTGATGCTGTTGCTAACTGTTTATTTTCATACATTTCAACTTTTGGCAGACCTGCCATTATACTTACTGACTTAGGTACTCAATTTACTAGTGCTGTTTTTGAAACCTTTAACAAAGTTTTTGGAATTAAATTAAGACATACTACTTCTGGACACCCACAGGCTAATTCAATTAGTGAGAGAATCAATACCTCAATTAAATCAACTGTAAATGCTCTAATTCAAGATGGTTATAACTTTGCTCATGCTATAAACATTCATGTAAATATGTATAATGCTTCTACACATTCTTCTACTCAATTTTCTCCTAATGTAATACAATTTGGAAGAGAGTTACCTATGATTTTTGACACGTATGACCCACAGCTACAGTTTCATCATTTAGATAAAGCTCATTATCTGTCTCAAGTAATGTCCACCCTGAAGCGAATTTATACTGACACATATTCTAATCTAAAGTCTGCACAATATGAACAAAATTTAAAGAAAAATGAAAATGCTAAGCTTAGATTTCTTTTCCCTGGTGATATTGTTTACTTAAAGTCTAAAGATAAATATAATAAACATCTTACTGGACCTTATAAGGTTATACAAAAATATTCTCCTGTTATTTATTCAATTCAATTATTAGATAATCCTGACACTTCTGTTCGCAAAATGCATATTGATAGGTTAAAACTTGCTCCTCCTCGAAGGTCTTTACTTAATGACTTGCCTGTTATTGATAGTCACTATCAGGTTCCTACTTCGCACTCTTATAATTTTAGGCCACGTAAAAATTAATTTAACGTTTTTTTTTTTGTTTTTTTACTGGGCACTTTCAATGCGAACAGCCTGATCAACTGTTTGTATTGAACCTGTTCCTTTCTTCTTTTAACTGCTGTAATATATTTAAAATAATTTTTAATTTACCATAATTCTCTTGTGACACGTTTGTGTGGCAGTTTAAATTCCCCAATGTGGTAAACATTGACATTTTTCCTTCTACTGTCCTATCCTCCCCTTCTCCTCTAGAAATTGGAAGAAATCCCGTTTGATGTAAGTAAAATCAAACTATTGCACTCAATTTTTTTCTTTGTTCACAATGTTATTTAAAATAAATAAATAAGTAAAATAAAGTAAAATAAAGACATGAGTAAGTTTGTGTTGTTTATATAATGTGAAATATGAGATAAAGTAAATGTATATATTTTGTATGTCCTCTTTTTATTTCAAAATGGCAAAATTTTTTACATTTTAAATAAGAACAATGTTGTATTGAAATCCTTTTGAATGGCTACAAGTGGTACCACTTCAAAAAAAAAAAAATCAGAGCTCTTTCCTTTTATATATAACAAATCCCGGGTTACTTTTTATTGAAAATTTTATTGAATTTTTGTGTGAAATATTATATTTATTTTGATATCAAATACTATTGAAATATGTATATGCCAGAACTGTTGACAATCTTTTTCAGCTGACAATATCAGCAATGCAAGAATCTCAGCACAGTTTTAGATTTCGTGATTTTTTTTAGTATAGACTGAATCATGTAAAATCAAGACGGACAATTTTAAGGTTTTCTGCAAGAACTTTATGCAATTTTTTAATATTACTGGACTTTGACTGATATACTATTTTAATATTTATGCTGAACATGTCATTTTTTTCTGAAAACTTGGGGGAGTACATGTCACGTTGACACAACGTGCATATTTTTTAATGAAAAATTATTAATACAAATCCTAATTAATATTGTCTAAATTTAAACTAATAATCTATTCTAAATTTAATTTAAAAGTTTTTAATAATAACTATCTTTTAAAGCTTTCATTTTTCCTCTTGGCCTTCTCAATTACAGCGCATTAACGTACTTCTAAATCATTTCCCTCTTATCAGCTGCTTTGAAATAAAATAACAGTTGACGCCGGCTAAAAGAATAATCATAACACCTCTTCGCTCGCATATGTTTTCTCTGCTCCGCTGAAACAGATGTGTTTGCGGTTTTCCTCTGCTGTGCAAAAAGCATATTGCTCGAAAAACACCTGCTAAAATTGTTCCAGAAAGTTCGAGCTCTTTCTATAGACACATGTTTTAACGGTTTTTTCTTTAGCAGTTGGAGAGTAATTTTTGGTGGGGCAAGCCACTCACTTCATGTAAGGAGGCTTTTCCCACCACGACGCGTTGCGCGGATTAGCATCTATGCCGACCACTTTATGGTGACGGAGGCGTTCACCCGCCGAGGTACCAGGCCGCTTTAATATGAACGCCGTGATGTTTTTGTCAACACGCTTCCCCAAGTTTACTTTTGAATGCAATGTATTGTAGAGTTTTAAATGTATAATCCTGCGTTTTGGAAATTAGTGACTGTTCCAGTGTGAAAATAAAGCAATATGTTTTAAGTTTAAAGGTGTTGACTGAGACTCCTTATTTAAAGGGAATGTGGTCTTCAAAATGTGCTTTTCTCCTGAGGTAAAACGTGTTAGCCCAGTATTCAAAGTGTTTGTGTGATCATGTTTCAGAAGAAGTAAGTCGACATGCGCCATCAAAAGCGAATTTCATTCTTGGTTTTGGAGTTTGTCCTTCCTCGTCGCTCTGATGAGGAATTTCTAGTTCATGTGTGATTTCGTTCAGTCGGGAAGAAAAGCATGTTCACCCCTACGACGCGTTGTGTATGCCATCGTGTTCCGTATGAAAGAAAGTACGTCTTACCTAAGGGGAATAAATCTCCTTTCGTCATCGTTGTGTGAATTTAAAATGTGACCCACTATACGATCGTCTTCTTAAAACTATGTCGCTCTCACTACAAAGTCGTACCAGTTATAATCTTTACAAAATAATTCGTTGTCTTTTTACGATCACCACCTTCCACCGTACATCTCCATAGGATAATGACTCAAAAAGACTATTCGCTATCAAAAAAGTGAGAAGGTTGACGGTTTGGAGAGAAGTCCTCACTTTCAAAATGTCTATTTCTACATTCGTGTTTTTTAGGTTCAAGTTGTAGCATTAAATGCCTCAGACACAACATGAAATGGACAACCGTTCTTTTTATTTATTTATTTTTTTAATATAACTGCGCACCCGCTCTTCATACGGGAAGAAGCAAATATTTTACTAAAATCATAACTGTATGTGATAAAACCGAATTTAATTTAAAAAAAAGGTTTAAGTAAACTCCTCTGTTGAAAACACATCGGGTTATATTAACGCAAATTAGAATTACTTATCCTGTAGTTAGTAGTAAGACAAACGTTGAAAAAGGATGAATAGAGCACTTTAAATTTCATGAAATATTTTTTAATTTGGTATATTGTGATTTATTCATATTATCCTTACAAATCTACCAATACTACCTATTACGTATATTAATACTAAATATCTCCGCTTCTCCCTCTTTAATTCTCAATTTAAAGAAACAGCTTAGATTATTTGGCAAAAATGGGACCTTTTTATTCTATGGTGATTCTTTGCAATTTACGCATTAGCATAAACAATAATCATTTCACAATATGGTTGCCATTAAAGAAACTCTCCATACATTTTTAATTTATGCATAGTTTTGTAAGATTGGCGTATTTAGCATTGCAAAACATTTCATCTTGCCGTGGTGGAAAATATCCATGCGGTACCAATTTAAATATCCATGTATCCTATATAGCGATATCTTATAAATCCTCCACGGTTCTGTCTCCTGAAAAACATCAAACTGTTTAATCTCGAGGAGCTATTTAGAATCGCTATAATTGCGACTGGACGTTACAGTTGCAGAATTTACAAATTTCACGCATTTTCTAAATTGATAACGTCACTGTTTAACTGCCGTAAAGGATACCCAGGTTTGTTAAGGGAGTCAATCTGGATATTTCGCACAGTAGTTTTCAAACGGTGTAGTATTGAAACTTACAACGACATTGAAAATTTTTTTGCTTTATACAGGACCGCTATAGAAGAATGTAATTCAACGTTAAAATAAAACAATACTCGCAACATGCATATGTTAGGAAACACATATGGTTGCTGTATAGTTAAACGCCAAAAAAAAAGTAAATAGAAAATTTTTAATACATCGCGCTTTAAAACGAACTTTCTAACTTTTAAAGTGAAGAACATTTTCAGCTGCTTTAAAACAGTTGAAATTTTAAGTAAGCAACCGATTAAAATATCACTTATAATAGTAATCGGGAATTTCTTAGTTTATTTTTATAGTAAGTTTCAATCAAAATATTGCCTCTTTGTGTTAAAGAAAGAGCAAGAATAAATGCGTTGAAATTGTGGGGTAATTTTTCCGTATCTTAAAGCAATTGACGGACGTCATAGATCCTCACTTACAAATTGAAAGTCCAAAGCTCCATTTAAAAACTCTATCGATAGGTTGAATAAACCTTTTTACTAATCCTTTCTGTGACAACCCAACATGAATTCTCGTGCCATGATTTTATTAATCTAATGGCGTAAACTCTCCGCGTTGGTGCATTTAAATTCTAATTATTATGTTACATTAAAATTCATACAAAGTCACCTAATTTATATAATGCTTTCGCATTTAATTTAAAAGAGAGTGAAATAATTGTTTTATCATTTGCCAAAATATCAAAAAGCTATGACGGATAGAATTCAAGATGCGACAGTTAAAAAATTATTTTACGAAAATTTTTGTCAAACGTCATCTTTATTAAAAAAATTCTAAAAATCTGCATATTCAAAAAGACCATTCTTAAAAGAAAACTTTATTCGATGATGCAAATGCCGTTTTTCTGCAAGCGTTATTACCGCCGTTATAACGAATTAAGCAAGAAAAAAATGCGCAAAACCGCACAATACATAAAATAAAAAAATTGAATTCGAATTTTGAAAAAATCGCTTCGAGGTGCACAACTACATGTTTAGAACTTTCTGTGTAAAAATTCGTTTGTTCTACGGCCGTTTGTCCGTAACGCCGTCAACAGAAAAACAGACAAACAAACACACAGTTCTTTTATAATAAGTAGAGATATACAGGGTGTTTCGAAACTCGTGGGCAAAAATTTAAGGTGTGGTAGAGGAAGCCAAGACGGTTTAGAATCACATGAGTGTGGGGTCGGAAACGTTGTTTTCATTTACTTGTTAATAATCACTTTAATAATCAATCTTGTAATCATAGTATAATCAATCTTGTAATCCTTGTATAATCCCTTCTTTAATTATCAGTCCTCTTACTAATCAATTTTAATCAAGTGCTTTCTGTGAAAGCTCGATTCGTTTTTGACGAACCATAGTCAGAAAGTTTCCCATTATTCCAAACTGATTATTAACAGGTACATGAAGACGACGTTCCCGACCCCACATTGCTGTGAGATTCTAAAATATTTTGGCTCACAGTACCAATCCTTAAATTTTTAGCGCGAGTTTTGAAACACCCTGTGTATATATATATATATATATATATATATATAAACTTTAAAAGTACTAATCTTATACTTTTATTCTTATAAAGAGAGCCTGGACAGCTGAAATTTTTTTTTCATAAAGTTGATTTGATCAATGCAATAGCCGATTTGATATTAAAATTATTTTCTAAAGAATATACGCAAACCAAGCGATTTAATAATCTTTGTTTAAATGAAATCAGCGAAAATTAAATGTTTTAAATTAATATTTGAATAACTAAATAAAAATTTTTCCTTTTCTCAAGCTCTCCGAAAAACTTTCTTGTTAAAAATTCATTTATTTTGAGAAACTAGACTGTGCAAGAAATCAATTGCATTTATCCTTTTTGCCGTTTTATGAATATGCATGAAATGGTGAACATTTCAGTTCTGAAAAAGTCTATTCAGCTGATTGTACGGATCAATGGAGAACAGAAGAATGCTATTTTTAATTAAATAGGTAATTTACTTTCTGCATTCTAGTTTAATGTATTTTAGAAAGTAATTTGCGTTTTTCATAAAATTCTTTAAATCTTAGAAAGCTATTTCTGTTTCATTCTTAACAAGCTCAAAATCAATGTTTTTACAAGCTTCTTTGAAGGTATATTTATATTCAGAATATCTTCGTATTATATTATTTTACTTTTTGAGAGATGTTTTTATAGATTTAAAATGCATTCCCAAAGTGTCTTCTAAACTGGTTTGCAAACTAGGTATATTGCAAAAACTCTTATAATGAAATGAAATTGAAGGTCAGATGCATTAAATTGATTACATAAACATCAATTATTCAAAATTAGCTTATTTATTTTCAATATTTTTACCCCTTCTTCTGAGTCTGCTGCAAATTCAATAGAGACTTTTTCGTAAGTAATCTACTTCGCGTGTTTTACTAAACATAATGGGTCAACTGTACCATTTATATACACAAAATTCCCCATGAAGAAAATCCTAAACTTGAAATTATGCAGCTCTTAGTAATTTGAAAAGTGCAATAGTTTTACATTTGTATTAAAAAATCTACCTCGACGTAATATATAACGGGCAGTCAAATGAAAACGTGATTTACTATGCAAACAGCATGGAAAGCAAGTTGGAAACGCTGGCTGGTATTTGTAAGGAAGTATCCCCACTTGTGGGAATCGGTGTGGAACAGCGCAAATGTTCGCCGCTGCGACATTTGTCTGTCATGTTTTCTAAATGAGATCAGGGAGTCGTGCAAGCTTCCAAAATCAGTAAGGAGGCCGTTAAAGCAGAATAAGAAGGTTTGTGTGAAGAGACAGAACTCTCAGCGCTACATGTAAACTGCAAAAATTGAAGTTCTCTATCAAGTCCAAACATTCAAGAATTTTGACGGACGGCCATTATTCCGTTTATTGATAATGCCCGCCCACGTGCTTTCGACTAAGGCCCTTGTTGACCCCACCGAAGTTTCGCTCGGAAGCCCTTATACAGTAAAAATCTCATCCTCATTTCCATTTTTTAAAGTCTTGAAAAATGAAATTCGTGACCTTCGATTTCCTTCGAACGAAGGCGTGCATGCATGGGTACAATTATGCTTCTGTAGGCAACCCCAGACATTTTTCCATGTAGGTATTGACCGTCGTTTCAGAGTGGGATAAATGCATTAACGGTTGCGGCGATAACTTTTCAACTACTTATCTACTCTTTTTTTTCATCAGTCCCGCTTTCATTTGACTACCCCTTATGTATATTTTTTTCCAGAATGAATGGATAAAAACCTTAACAATACAGCATAGAATTGAACAAATGCAAAATTTTCAAACGCAGTTTACATCGACCTTTATTCGTCTATATGTCATTCTTTGCTGCTAGATTTTGTAAGCATCCTGTAATTTCAGACTGCTCTCTGCGATAAATCAGATTTTCTGTGGTACAAATGTAAACTTAAAAATGGCCTTCTATGTTCTAGCTAAGTGTATTTGGGATAAAACATATGTGTAATTATAAAATCATTTCATTGTCATTTCCACTGCATAATTCTTGGAGAAATCATCTTACATAAGAAATGAAAACATCAAATGTCATTAACCTGGTAAAATAAAATATCGTACCGCAATTTGCGTTTAACTCGTACAAAGACTGAAGCATCTATGAATACATTTACTAGATATTGTCATTGATGCATAACTGCACTCTAATGCTGCTTCAGTTGGGTTTGCAGTTAACGAGTACATCGAAATAAAGAAATGACTTCAAATCGATAAGGCAATATCCCCCCCATGCTCTTCATTAGGATCACGAAATATGAATATCAACGAAGATAGTCATACAGTTGGGATCATAGAGAAAAGCATCAATATAGTCTTTAAAACAAAATTCTATGTCCGATCTACTTATAATATTTCATTTAACTGTCAGAATTAAAGATTAAAAAATGAATCAAGAGTAGTAATCACCATTTAATGATATATTAAAAGAGCAGAGCTCTTTCATTTTATATGAAATTGTTTTGTTTTATTAACATTTAAAATATCACCCTTTTTTGGTTGAAAAATGACTCCGAGCAATAATATGATGGAATTGTCAAATTTGCTTTTAGGCAGGAAAAACACTCCAAGGTTTGAAGAAGACATACACCGAAAGTCAAGATTTTTTCTTTCAAGGAAACAGTTTCAGACGCTAAAAATCAAAAGAAGATAAATAAAGCGATTTCAAATTTAAAAGTTCTTTTTTTTTTAACTGAAGGGGGAGGTCGGAAGTGAACCTAAAATCTGCTAGAAGAATGAATTAGTCCAAAAAGAAAAGTAGCAAGCATTGTCCCGAAACCGGAAACAGAAGCGAAACTAAATAGCTTAAGCTCTGAAAAGCATTAAAGTGAATGATGACAAAAGAGGTCAAATTTGCAAAAGTGAAGATATGTAGGAAAATGCGCGAAAAGATAAATACAAATTGTTTCCATTACACAAGTTAATGGACATTGTAGAGTGATATGCATCACTGCCGAGCCAATGCCTTTGGCACGCAGTCAAAAAGTGAAATTTAAACGAGTATTTGAAACCTATGTTAAGACTGTGAAGTATATTTGTTAAGAAAGGCAAAAATATTCTTATTCTGACGAGAAATATTGCTCTAATACAGTATTCATTTTACTTAAGAGGTTCAACGGCTTTTAACTGCATCAGAAATAAAAGAGATTCATTTAAAGAAAAATATTTTCATAAAGAAAGACAGCTAGTCAAGAAACAAAACATCAAAATGTATTGTTTTATTTTTTAAATTAATAAATTATATGTGTTAATGGGACGTGACTGCAGGTGAAACTAAAAATACCGTTTTATTTATTTATTTATTCATTTATTTGTAAACAAAGAGTAACCCACTAATTCCGGATTAAGTCTGCAATCGTTCCCTATTTAACAAGTTTAAAAAGTAGACGAGACTGGGTTCAGTTGTAATTTTTTTCCCTATTTTGATTAATATTTACATAACTTGATGGAAGAACTGAATGTAAATTTGGGCTAGACATCGCACAACCTTTGAAAACTTAAATTCAATTAGCGTTACAGTTTTACTTAGCACTGGGTCAGTTGTAACAGCATCATGGGGCAGTTTGGAGGCGATTTCCTCGTGTCACGTGAATAGAACCAACGCCGTGTGAGCCATACAAATTATTATTACTATTATTATTATTATTATCATTAATCTCATCTGACACTATATCCCGACACCACTGGTCCTTCCAGGGGCACCATGGTATCGTAGAATATCAGTGACAGATATTTCTCACTCTCGGAGAATCAAATACTTCGGATAAATAGCCGCGACTCTCCTTTTGATGCTAGCACGATGAGTGTCGAATAAAACATGCGAGTATTTTTTGTGCATGCTAAGGTCTATCTCGACACTGAGACTGATCAACCAATTAAAACACACGGCTTTCTCCCCTTTTTCTTAAACGAAGGGATTGTCTTCACAATTTTCGAAGACTCCGGAGACATCCATCAAGAGTGGAAGCTGGTTTTTGACAGACCCACCGTGCCAGGGAGAGGGGTCCTTTCGTTGAAATACTTGGCACTCCATGATACACACAATAAAAACCCATCCATCTTGTACTCTCCGGTACCGAAATGCAAGTTTTCGCCTTCACCGAACGTGTCGGGAAAAATCAGCAATATTTTCGGTAGTGAACACAAGAATGAAACAATTACGATAGGATCGCGTTAGGGCACATCGGATATTTCTCGGATTATGACGTCATGAGAAGAGAAGGGTCGATTTATTCGCTACCGAAAGCTCTCCGATACTATCATGGTAGAGCTCCAAGTTTGATAATATTTGGCGAAATCTACTCTTTGCTTGTGGATAATGTTCAGGAGCTGTTGTTTCTTCTCCAAAAGGCAAGGAGGTCCGATCATACAATGTGGAGAGACTTTAAATGGTGGTAAACTTAACTTGGCTTTCCCTCAGGGCATATAAAAGCTACTGAGTACCAAGAAATGCTAGGAACCTATTTACTGCCATTTGCCGGGAGAATTGATGGCCAAAGTTTGATTATCTAACAGGACAACATACCCATTCGTTGATAAATGCTTGTGTGAATGGTCATGAAATGCCTTGCCCTTTCGGCTTGTTCTCAATCCCCAAGAAAATGCGTGGGAGAATCTTCAGTAGGATGGATATGCAAATGTCAGACCTTAGTCCATGGCAGAATTGAAGGCCGCTATCATTGAACATTGGAATGTTATTGATGTTAATGTCCTTCAAAGATTGGTTAAAGATATCCTACATCGATTATTCAAAGTCATATGTAAACATGACGAATATATTGGGATTTATGACGAATATATTGGGATTATGACGAATATTAAAAGTACTGGCTTTATTTCGGCGAGACATTTTTCCCACTCTTATTTTACACATTTACTTTTAATTCTGCCGAGGTGGGGTAGGGAGAGAGTTTTTTTCCTTGTAAATACAGATTTGTGTGTATACTTTCCTAATATAGATTTTTTTTCGTTTTTATTCGTTAGTTTCGTATCAAGTTACGACACCCAATTCCAGTGATTTTATTTCGGTGGTACACAATGTAGACTAAGTAGTATATAGAAATCATTGTGGTAAATAATTAAATGTTCTCAAACTGAAGATTAGCAAAAGAAATTAACAAATTATTAACATTATTAATAAAGTAACAACTCAGAAAAAGAATTTGGTCTTTCATATTGCTTTACATTTTTGTAGGTTTCACGTGGACTGTATGTTTAAAGGCGATACAAATGTTACAATTGACAACTTTGTCATTTTGAAGTCATTTTGAAGTTTCAACTGAAGTCATTTTGAAGTTATTTGATTACACTAAAATGTGTAGTAGTATAAATTTTAGACTTTCCACTGTAAAATAATTATAAAATTATAAATGAAATATGCCTTACTGTTGGTGTAGTAGAAGCAAAAATTTAACGAAACAACTTTTTACTGAGAATGAAAAAAAAAAAAAACTTTTATTGCGCGCAGATATCTACACTGATTTCTTTTCATCCTTGAATTATTAGAGGATGCTGCACCATATTTCCATATCGCGGCTGTTGTAAGATATTTATTATGCATAAAATATAAAATCCCAAGTCAAAATTCATCCTGATATTTCATTGCTAGACTAGCATTAAATGTTGGATCCAAGCTGTGAAAAAAAAAGCATAAACTACCATAAATAATTGTTAGTTCTAGCCGAACTACCAGAAAGTCATACCGTGTACTCGACACTTTTTTTGCTTGTCCAGCATACATAGTCCAGGTTGTGTTGCTTGAATATTTTGCTGGTCTAGCAACAATAAAGACCAGCAGTTGCTTGAACTTTATGCTATTCTAGCAGTAAATCACAACCAACAGATGCTTTTTTTAATTGCTAGACTATCATTAAATGCTGGATACCATCTAGGAAAAATGCATAAACTACCATAAATACTTGCTAGTTCTAGCAGAATTACCAGCAAGTTATGGTGTGTATTTGCACGTCTTTTACTTGTTCAGCATACATAATACAGCTTGTGTTGCTTGAATATTTTGCTTGGTCTAGCAGCAATTAAGACCGCCACTTGCTTGAACTTTATGCTATTCTAACAGCAATAAAAACCACCACATGATCGTACGTTTTGCTACTCTAGCAGTGATTTGCAAGCAACAAAAATATGATTTTTTTTGCTGGCCTAGCAGCAATCAAAACCACAACGTGCTTGCAATTTTCGGCTATTCTAGCAATAATTTACACTTAACAGATGCATTTTTTGTTA
>JAWZYV010002831.1:382500-384657 GCA_038373885.1 Cheiracanthium punctorium
ACTTAAAGTTTAAGTATGGAATTTTCACATTAAAAAAAATGTAAGATGATAGTTTAAAATTGCTTAACTATTGCCCGAGAGTTGCATAACTAGCAATGCAACAGAACATTTAAATCAAACAGAGCAAGGCAAAGATCTCAGAGCCTCTAACAACCCATACTGAAACTCAGAAGAACCCTGTAGACTAAACAACAGCCCCACAGAGCACCTAAGAGAGACAGCCGAAGAAGACAACAGGTTCAAATGATAGGATAGGCCCCTGCAGGAACACTATCTACCTTTGATCTTACCCAAATTATTAATTTTTTAACACAGAAAATACATTAATTTAGTATGTGTATGACATAGCAAAGAGCAAAAAAAAGAAAAGAATTTACAAGTTGTATCAGAATTAGACATTAAAATAAAAGCATATTATTAAGATAAATAGATGATGGCAGTGTATGAATAAAAGTATTAACAGTTGCAATTCTGAAGATGTCACACTATAAATACAATGAAGGAAAAGTCCTCCATTTTCCTAATTACACTTAAAACTATCCAAATGCACTTTTAATGTCTGATGACAATTACTGTACTTGCTTAGGTCACAATCGGGGTAAATTATCACATCTGTATATAAACTTTTCACCAAAACATTGCACAAGAGTCTGGTTTAAATTTTGATCCATTATTTGGAACAATTGCGCACAAAATGATACAAAATTCTAACTCAAAACAATAATAGAATATTTTGTACTCATATTACACAGATTTAATGGAACTTGAGAGTGCAAAGCCATAAAATTATAAACAATTCACTAATATAAACAAAGAAAAGATTTATCTAAGAAATGACAGTAAACACCACACGAGGGTTTCATTCAGACGTTCAACGACGACATTTTCCAGCGGATTATATGCAACTGTATGTTTTTTTAAATACACAGCACCTCATAAACTTCCATAATAGCTTTTGAAAGAAAATTAGAACCTCTGTCACTGTATAGTACCTCCATAACACCATGTCGAGAAATGAAATCAATTATCACACTAGCAAATGTAGAACTTTGAATGTCAGGGACAGCATATGTCTCTGGATATCTTGTGAAGTAATCGGATATTACGATCAGCCATCTCCTATTGTGTTTAGAGGTAATTAAAGGGCCTATAGCATCTATGGCACATTTCTGAAATGGCCTTTCAGGTATTGGAATCTCATGAATGTGATCCTTCTGATTTTTGTGGAACCCGCGCCTAGCAATGCACGATTGGCAAGAAAGAACATGGCACTTAACCGGAGAATACAACCTGGGCCAAAAAAATTTTTGTCTTATGGGATGTAACGTGCGAGATAAACCAACATGAGCGACTGAATTATTGTCATGGCATGCCTGCAACACTTGTTGCACGAGTGGCTTAGGAACAATTAATCTAGTGTTTTGGTAATGGCGTTCGCCTGAAAGTTGTTTACAAACTAGAACATTTTGTTGGAAAAAGAATTGGGTGTAATTACGTGTGATAGCAGATGACTCTTGTTGTGAAATTAATTTTTGACAAAGGGATCAGAGTTTTGTAAGGTTATGAATTCTTGATTTGACGTGGAGATTAAGTTAGAAGGAAAGGGTGTGGAATGAATAACATTAACTTCAAGTGATAAATAATCTGCCATTAAATTTAATTTGCCAGGTTTGTGTATAATTTTATGAGTATTGTTGGAGAGTCATTAACCATCTGGCAATTCGTGAAGTGAGATCCTTTAATTTAAAAAGTTGAGAGAGAGATTTCTGACCACAAAAGACTGTAAATTTAGTGCCATAAACGCCCTCTTTAAAATGAGTAATGCCAAAAACTACAGATAAGGCTTCTTTTTCGACCACCGAGTAATTTATTTCTGCCGCAGAGAACTTTTTAGATGCATAACTTACTGGATGTTGAAAACCTGCGTCATCTGCTTGGGTGAGGACAGCTCCCATAGCATATTTACTCTCGTATGCGCATAGTGCAAATGGATTAGAAAAATTGGGTAGTGCCAGGCAAGGCTCTTTCATCAAGGCATTTCGGAAGGAATTAAATGTGTCATCTTCTGATTTGCCCCAATGAAATTTTGCGTCATCCCTTGTTAAATTAGTGAGGGGAAGTGCTGCGTCAGAATAATCTTGTATAAATTTTCTGTAA
>JAWZYV010002832.1:0-14424 GCA_038373885.1 Cheiracanthium punctorium
AAATTTAAAAAGAAATCTTGTTTAGCCCTGTAGAAAAACTGTAAGTCCTATACACATCAAAATCAATACAGGCCTTACGATGGTGGTTTATAACATGTATACCCAATTTGAGCTCAATCGAATGTACCGTTTAAACGCTAGCGCACTTTCCAGAATTTTTTCCCATAGGCCATAATGTAAAAGAAATCTTTGTCGTAGCCCTGTAGAAAAACTATAAGTCCTATACACACCAAAATCAATACCGGTCTTGCAACGGTGGTTTATAACATATATACCCAATTTGAGTTCAATTGCATGCCCCGTTCAGGAGCTATCGTGTTCACTCACATACACACAAACACACACACACACACACACACACACATACATACATACATCTCGTAAAAATAGCATAAATGAATTCAGAAGACCTCAAAACGTGTAAATACACCAAAATCTCGAATTCGAATTTTTTCATGATTACAATACTTTCCTTACATGGTACATGTTCGGAAAGTAACAATGCATGAGTGTTAAAGTCAAAATATGAAGAAAACAATGTTTATGAATGCACACAATGTATACATACCAAAATTACTAATTTGTTACCAAATGGTAAAAGAAACAAATTGGAGTTGTAGAAAATTAAGTGAATATATTTCTAAGTCAGTAATTTTACACTAGGTTTTTCCATAATTTTTTTTAATTAAACGAAAATTTTAAAGATTTACAGTATTTTTCTTGCCTTTTCTGTGTTTTCATGTTTGTACATAAAAGTTCATACAATTTCAAATACAGTAATTGCACCCGATAATCTTGGCACTAGTGTAGGCTAAGTTTCATAAGCATAGATATTATTCTCCACCATTATTTTTTTTTCTTTTTTGGATCCCTACACATTTCATCCATTCTTAAGATACCTCGCTACGTCTATACCAAAGGAAATATAATCACTAAATTTCATACCACATGCTCTGCTACATGTAACAACTCTTCATCTACACCATCAACAACCCAAGAAATCATACCAGAAAATAATTAAGTTTGTATGCCATATGGATCCACCTGATTCTTGATTTCATTTCTGTCAGGAGAAACATTTTACAATGCTGAATGCAGGAAAAAGATTTTTTGGCAAACGATAAATGCAGATTTCATTAAGGTTATTTAAATACAACTTGTGCAGAGACCATAGGAATAAAACAATCAATACGGGAAAACGATGAATGCGGGAATGATAGATCGGGGTTCCACTTTAATACATTAGAAAAAATTAACTAACGGTATACATATATGAGAGTTTCTTTAGATTGGCATTATGTATGAAAATTAACCTACGGTGAAGTAAAAAAACAACTAAAATGCTCAAATCTTTATACAGTTTTATGTATTTACCCAAAATTTGTCAAGAAGCAGATCAACACTGTGATGTGCAGTGCATTAGATAAACTATATAAAGTCAAAATGTTGCAGATGACTTACAACCAACATTGCCCTCTATATTACATCGCATCTGCAAAATTAAAAATATGCATTCAACCGAAATGCACGATTCATGCATGGTTAATATAGTGTATCTCAAACATTATAAGTGAAACAAAAGTTACAGAGCAGTCTACAGTCATGTGTAAAAATTAATTTTAGATAACTAGCATATCATATATAAGCATAAAAATTTTACAAAGCAGCAGCAAATTTATCCAGTTTCAAAAATTTGATAGGGAAATTATGCATTCACCCAACCAAATAAGTGAAGCAAAATTTTTCACAGAGCAGTTTAATACAGTGACATTTAATACTCAAGTAAAACACATCAATAGTTTACACATGTTAAAGTTGACTTTAGATCTACTAAGATGTCTTAGATACAAAAAATTTTTAATGAATCGCACATTTACCCACAGGCTTCAATCAAAAGCAAATTTTTGCTTCCTTTTATAATTGAAAGTTCACTTCTTTCGAAATGCTTTTTACTATCAAAATGGAACATATATGTAAAACTTATTCATGTAGTTTTTTAGAAAAACATCAGATACATTATTTCAAATCAAATGCTCTAAGGTTGTTGAGCCTCATGCAGCATATTAGAACATGAACTTATTTTACAAAATTGGTAATAATTGAAGAAAATTTCTAGTTTTTAATAAAACTATTAAAAAAGCCCGAGAAAATGAAGAAAAATACTGAGGGCCAAAACTGAATCAAAAAGCCTGAAACTCAGGCCAAACCTGGTTACTGTCTGATTTTAGAATAATGCTGGAGAGGGGGCAGAAGGGAGAGAGAGAGGACATAGGCTTTTTTCCTTTAGAAATTATGTCGGCTAAGTTACAATGTACATCAAGAAATAAACGACACGTTTATTAAACAACATATAAATTAGGTATAAATAGAAGAAAAATATTTTATGAGTTGTTTTTCTATCTAAAATAAATAATTATTCAATTCTTTCATACTATTACCTTAATGCAAATGATTACTTACTAAATGTCGATTTAAATAAAGCAGTCAATATATGATCTCAAATTGTCATTTATGTGTAAAAGAGGTAACTGTCAAATACATGTACAAACAAAACCCAAGGCTTATAATAGCACATATAATGCATTAAATACTGTTCATTTTATTATATAAACCTTTTTTAACATTCACTTAGACAGCATTCTTATAATGCAGTATCATAAAATACAAGAATTTTCATTACTTCATTAGCTATAATTTCCCATGTTTAAATGTTTTTCCCTGAAATATCAAGGACAATTTCAACTTTCATGAACATCTATAAAACACAGCTTTCCAGGTACTCAAAAGAATTTTACAAATTCTTCTAATTTTAACTTTAATTATAAAGCATTTGACTAATTCAATCAGCCCAAAGATTATTTTTGTGATGGCGGAAAGCAGCATTAAAAAATACATCACTGAAACCAATTTAATTCTTGAAAGAAAGCAGAATATTTTTATTGGAAAATAAAAATACATTTTTTACATTCATTTATTATTGTATAAACAAGTACTATTTCTTAATCTACAGATATAACTGTGATGAATATCTGTAAAATGCTTCATTGAAAAGCAAATAATCGCGATAACAAACATCAGAAAATACATAATCAAGATTGCAGTTGCAGGCTGACCACCACTGTCAGGAGGCAAAAATAGCAGTTGCTCCACAATCATAAAAAGATGTCCAAATAAGCTTACATCTTCTGGTACTTACATATTATACCATAGACCATTTTCATGAATGCATTTTTTTTTAATTTATTGATGTGATTTAGCACTAATAATGTAATACTATTGCCCAGTTTGAGTTACTAGTTTCACTAACTCCATTTTAAGACAGCCATTTAAGTTTGTAATTTATAAAGTTTTGCAGCACAGTAAAATATTTAGTACCAATCTAACTACTTTTAGTTCCAAAATAAATTTTTGGAACATCCTAGTATTTAAAAAAAAGAAAAAAAAAAAAAAAAAGAAAAAAAAAAAAAAAAAAAGAATATAATCCTTTTTTTTTTCCACTTGTTTGTTGAATTCTCATACAATATAAATTGATTGCACACAAGTTAATATTACAAATTTTCTATCTACATTAGTAAATAAATCCTTCACTGAATGACTTTTTAAAAATCAAAATAAAAATTATTTTTGGTTTCTGTGAAACCATGTATCACAGAAACCAATGCTTGTGAGATTTTATTTCCAGTTCTTCACTCAAATCCCTTATGACTTGTAAAATACAAAACTCGCATTCTTTCTGGCTAATTTGGTTGAAACAAAACTTCCTTTTGATATGTCTTAATCTCCTTGGTTTTAATAATAATTACAATTAAAAAGTAATAGAATGAAGTGATATTTTATTAATGTTTCAAAATTGATATATTATAAGAAAATAATCTAAAACTCCCCATTCCAAAGTACTTTGGGTCAAAGTAAAAAATTAAATGAATTGAAAACTGCATTTTATACAGTATAGAAATAGAATACAAAGAACTATGCTACTACATAAAGATCATGATCAATAGGTCTTAAAATAGGTTTTTTGACTTATTAATATAAGCACTATTCATTAAATATTATAAGCACTGAATTCCAACTGAAAAAAAAAAAAAAAAAATGATTAATAATTCTTCCAGATTGTCGTTAGTGATTGGTGCTGGCAGTTTTTATGCTATCATTATCAATGATATAGGCATCATTTTTTCCAAGGATAAATTTGTATCACCACCAATGCTTGTGAGATTTTATTTCCAGTTCTTCACCCAAATCCTTTATGACTTGTAAAATACAAAACTCATTCGTTCTGGCTAATTTCCTTGAAACAAAACTTCCTTTTGATGTGTCTTAATCTCCTTGGTTTTACTCAATAGTGACCCTTTCTTTCAGGTAAATAACTTTCACCTATAAAGTAAAAAGATTTTTTCAATAAGTCATAAAAAGTGAAAATATTTGTTAAATCATAAACAGAGATGATAAAAAGAAAGGAAGAAACTATCATTAACATGAATTATGTTTAATGTTTCTTTAAAAAATATTGTAGCTATATTTTAAGGATGTTTGTGATTTCCGGTGAGATTTAAATCATGATATTAATCATCTAATTAAAAAAAATACCCTTTTTTAAATTAGGCAGAGTATGTAATGCTTTTAAAAGGATTTTTAATTATACCTGCCTATTTCTTTTTTTTAACAACCCATGAATTCTCTTAGAAATACGCTTATAAAAGGTAACTTTCAAATCAAGGAAGACAAATTTAGCTTGCTGTCCTTTTAAAAATTAGGAGTTTTGTTAAAAAATAAGGTTATTTTTGTGGAAAATTATATAACCATCATCGTAATTTAATTGGCCAAAGAGAAACATTAAGCCATTTTGTTTCAATGTAAATTATCATTGTAAAACATAATATAAACTAACTTATACATACAAGAATGAAAATATACAAATAAAGAAAAAAATTTAACCTCATTATATTACATATGACTCAAAATCTTTACAGCGTAAGTGCTGATTGCACATTTAGGATTTTGCTGATTTTTGCATTTAGAACCACATAGTTAAAAAAGTACTTATTTTACCCCAGATAAAAGAAATGCAGTATACATGATTAAAATGTTTCATTAAAAAAGAAATGGGCGAAAAACATCACACCATTCACATGGGTAAAAAAACATGACTTATGATTTAGGGGAATGATAATTTCAGTTTCCTTTTGTACGTACACACTTTTATATTTCCTTTACTTAAAAAAAAATATATATATATATGTAAAGAATGGGCCTTACGCCATCCCTTGTTGGAATGATTGACGCAAATCCATTGGGGTTCTAGGTTAAATAGTTTATTTCAAAGTTCAGACAGAGGGCAGGAGTCGGGCCAGCGACCTTATTCGTTCCGTGGCTATCTTCTTACATCGCAGTCTAAAGGCTCGAAGCTAAGCTTTACGTTCCAAACTCCTAAAAAGCTAAGCGCAAAGTTAAGACGAAGCTCTCGAAATTTCCGCGCTCTTGCTTAAATACTCCTTTGTTACTACACCTGCTGGCAGGGTGCAGCACGATCACGAAGGCGTTACTGTCAAATGTAATTAGTTAACTAGATTGTCAATCAAGAAATGAGAAACACCTGCTTACCCAGGAGTTCTAAAAGCACGTAGTAATGAAAACCACAGAAAACCGAGAACACTGCTGAATAAACAATTTTCTCCTTATGGAACTTCAAAAAACGTCTCCGAGCGTATTATTTGTATGGCCAAGAAACAAACTTTACAGTAAGAGTAAAAGATTAAAGAAGGATTTTTCAAATAACATTAAATTAAATTAGGTTAAATTAGCAAAGTTTATTTTATTATTACATATATATGTCGTGCGTGAGTGGTTTAGGAACAGCACAAACGGCAACGTCCATCTGGAATATTTTATTAAGGCATATTTACAAGTTATATACAGAGGAGTTAGGAAGTATCTCGAAGTCAGGAAGAGCTGCTCTGCGGTAAATGTCTCCTGGTTTTGTTAGTTAAGTTCACAGAGTGTCCACTAGGCGGCAGCTCTGTCTGTCCGTCATCTAGTTGGTCCACAAAACCATAACAAAATCCTCATTTGTTAAATTAACAGACATGAGAGGCGCCCGCTGGCGAGACACCTTTATGATTGACAAGTTTGACCCTCCTAGGCAGCAAGTATTGCACCATGTTTTGAAATTACAATTTATAATCTAGATGCCCCCAAAGTGAATGATGTTTTTAATTAAATGATCGCTTGTATGACATATATATATATATATATACAACTTTGCTGGCGTAAAACTTTTCATATTTTTCTGTTATATTAGAACTGAACATTTATCAAAAAACAAAGCATAAACTCATCAATATCTGAGGAAGTAGCTTGTCTAGACTGATTTTGAAAACTCATGTACTGAAGAGTGTATCGGAGAGCCAGTATGAAAATTACAGTATATACACTGCCCAACATTGAAAATACAACACTCATAAGGAGTGGTGAGAAAGTATTGAAACTCAGCAAGCAGAGAGAGTGAGTTTTACATCATTAATTCATCTGTCAATTTTACATCATTAGCATAACTCGGCAAGGTGCATTTACCATTAAATTTGCATAATTTTCTGACCACTTCTTGGTGTTGCATTTTCAATGTCATGCAGTGTATATGTTGCAGATTTTGAATCTCCTATTGCACTATAAAACTAGCTATAAGATTAATGGATTATTTCGATAATCAGACACTTTTTCAGATTTTCAGGTAGAAATCAGTTAAATTGTTACTAGAGTTTGAAAGATAATTTCAGTAGATATTTTAATGCCACCTACATAATTCTGGGGTCTAATGTTGGGGGCCCCAGGGCATTTGCTCCAAATGCCCTGTCGTAAATCAATCCCTGGACTGGCTCATGGTTGACCTATGGAATAGGCTAACTGGTAGAAAAATCCTGGAAAAGGTATCATTGTGTCCATTTAAAAAAAAATTAAATTGTTTGAATTTTGATTATTGATCTAGTTTCCATTTCAGTTTATGTCCTGATTAAAACTTACAGAAAAACTTGTTCTTGCCTATGTGTATGTAACATGCAATTTTTTAAAATGAAGGGGAAATTGTTTAAGGTTTAGTTTGCTTTAGTTTTGGCCTTAACAAAACTGATTTGGTATGTTGCATGAGACTGGTTTTCAAATGAAGGTGGGGAAAAAACCTCTAACAAAGTTTTTAGAAATATAATTCATTTAAAAAGTGTAATTGTGGAATTATTAATAATTAGTAGCTTTAGGTTGTCACACAGTTACATATGACTCAAAATCTTTACAGCATAAGTGCTGATTGCATTTCTTTTTGTATTACATACACAATATGGTGCAGATGCAAAACTCACATCTTCCATTTTTAAATTATAGCTTTAATAAAATTATTATAAGTTTAGGACAATGTGGAAGTAGTTGTTAGGACAACAAATATATGAATAAATTTAATAAGTGCCAATATATAATGTTTGTTAATAATATAATCAGTTCCTTCCCTAAGAACTAGGTCAAATGGAGAGCGAGTTGTGAATCAATCTAGACACTTCATATAATATAATTATTAATATTGAACAACTAATTTATTTAATTATTTTAAATTTAATTGAACGTACAATAAAATACGCCTTAAAATGAATGATACCACTTTATAATTATCTTTTTTCAGATAAGATTTAGATTAAAATTTGTAAATACTTTTTTTGAATGGCTAACATTTTAAATTGTTCCTTTTCTGTTAAATTGTAGGAACCATTTTAACATACAGCAACAAGTATTCAAAGGTAGAGTTCAAGGGGTCCGGACCCCCTCTGAAATTTTGATTTTCATTAACAAAATGATAATGAAGTATCTTTGTGAGAGCTTTTTGCCTTTTCCACTGTTTGGGACCCTTTCTGATGTTCTTTTCTGGATGCGTCCCTGCATACCAATATATTTATTCAAATTTCATAGATTTTAAGTTTGTTCATTTTTTCCAACCCTGAAAAACTGAATATTTTAATCATGTAGTCATTCTACAAACAAAAGAAAATAACATTTATCCTTTTGATAAAACATCAAATGGGAAAGAAAATGGTTTTAAAACAAAACATTCCCTTTCAAACCACTTAGTTCAAACCAAAACATGATTGTTCTTTTTTCTCATCGGTGTATTCTGCAGCAGAGAGAAAACTTAACAGGTATGCAAGGCTTTTAAAAGAATCTTTTAAATAATATAACTGTGATAATTTTACCTCAATGTACTGGAATAGATCATCATCAGGAGTTTAAGCCTTGGATCTCGAAACCTGCAAAATAAATCATTTTATTAAAAAGATAAAATTACGGTAGCGTTGAAGGATAAACAGTAACACACACACACACAAAAAGGAACTACACAACTAATTTCTAAAATTTTATCCCTGTAAACCTTAATGTAAAAATTGCTAAAGTAGCTAGATGTATTACCTGAACTAAAAAAAGTACCTCAAAAGAGAAAATAATACACCCCTTTAAAAAGGTTAATGTAATACACTGCCACTTTATACTTTTTTTTAAATGCATCATTTAAAGTGTGTCAGATTGTGTAAACATTGTCAGATAATTTCCAAAAATTTTGCTATTACAAATATCGGTAATAATGAAGTTGATAAAAATGAGAATCTGTGAATGTTACTTTGATATGCTAATTTATTAACTTGGAATTCTATTATACTTAAGTTAGGAAATATAACAGTTGCATACACAAGAAAGGGGACGGATTCCAAACCTCTGATGTTCAGAAATTAACAGAAAGACTATGTACAGTGAAACCTCTTCGAGTGGCCACCCCTCTTAACAAACAATTTTTCATGGCATGGATTTTTTGGCGTATAGACCTTATGTTAAAATAACTTCTATCAGTAGCCACCCGACCCCCTCTAAACGGTCACCGAGTTGGATCGGTGATTGTGAAGAGTGCCTTTTGGTTAACAAGTGGCAAAGGTAAGCGTATTTTAAATCCTTTTAATCAAATCTAAAATATTCATTTCACAGGGTGGCTACAGAAATTGAGAAAAAAATTTCCCTGATTTTTCCCTGATTTCCCTGACTATCTTTATCAAATTTCCAGAACTAATTATATACATAACATACCTTAATCTTTCATGTAAATCACCATTGTGTATCATGCACGAACAGGTGAATGCTTCATATACGGAAATAAATAATAGAAAACCACAAAAATGCTTAATATTAATAAAATTGTAGCTCAGTTTCATAAATCAAAACATAAAATTTAGTTGAACACTAAAATACAATATGTAGCAGAAAGTTTCCTCGTTTTATAGTGTTCAATTTTAAGCGTAAGGATGACTGATCAAAATAAACTGGCCACCTAGTCAACTTATTTTATTTCAATCAATGTATCGTTTGAAATTTTAAAAAATATGTAAAAAGTCTTAAAAATGAGCACTATCTATAAAAAAAATCGTCTTGCGGGGGAGCTTAGCAGGCATCACTCAAATGTCCCATCACTAAAAAACACAACGGTGCAGTAGAAGACTAAATCATCTTTAACCATTCATTTTACCCATGACTTTATTCAGGAAGCAATTCGCACATGCGAAATTGATTCACATGCCGATATGATTCGCATATCCGGCATCTTTCCGGTCTTGTATGATCCGCATCTTAGAACGAGTCCGAATACATGCGCTTTTTCGGATTCGTATAGTGATAGTGCCTACATCACTTGAGTCTCGGATTCCTATTTCTATGTTCTCATATGATCTGTATTCTGGTTTCGAATTCGTAAAATATCTGTATCTGTGCATCTGTTGAGTAACGTGTGATGCAGAACGGAGCCGAGCATCAGATAGACAATTAAAAATGATCTAGTTCACGAGGCAAAAACTTAAGTTCCCTGATTTTTAAATATTTTTGCAAAATTCCCTGATATTTCCATGATTTTTCCAGATCGATAAAGTACCCTGATTTTTCCATGATTTCCCTGATCTGTCGACACCCTGTTTCAGGTTGATTCAAATTAACTAAACAGTATGTTTGTGTATATAAACGTTTTTACAAATGAGTTTTTGAGGTGCTAATTCCGTCCCTGACAAAGAATTTCTCAATGTTTGTAATGGCGAACAAGCTAACTTTCAACACAAGCGACTTTAAGAGAAAATTGATGAAATTATCGAAAATTCTGAAGCAGTTACAAACAAATCGGTTAGAGATCTGCTTTTTAAAGTAAAAAAATAAACTTGAAAAAATAGTTGTTTCAGAGAAAAGTAAAAACTTAAAACAGACACAAATTGTATCCTTTTTTCAAAAAATGTAAGAAAGCATTAAATAAAGTACTATTTTCTCTATAGTTTTAAATTTCCTTTTAAACAAGGAACATGTGTCGTACTTGTTTATATTATGTATTATAGCAATTATCTTATAATCGTAAATAAAACACTTCAGAGCGGCCAAATATTCTCGGTACAGTGGGGTGGCCGCTCAGAGAGGTTTCACTGTATATAACTCCCCTATTGCAACAAAAGAAGTCTGTGCAAACTACTCAATAAATACTTTAATTATGAATTATTTTTATACTTGTATGCCTTTTTACACCCCCCCCCACAAAAAAAATGTAGGACCTTTATCTGTAGAGTTTTAATGATTCCAAATAATTCAGATTCTATCTATATAAAATATATTATTAATTACACTCACATTTCACATAAGGCATTCAAAATAATAATTAAAATAATCTTTAAATTGCAATCCAAAGAAGCTTGGAAAGTATTGACAAAATTACCCTAAAATAATGATACTTTTTTTTTTTTTTTTTTTTTTTTTTTTTTTTTTCTCTAGACAGAAAAAGCTAATAATAATGTTTATACAATGAAAAGCAAAGCATGTAATTTTGAGCACACCAAACTTTTAAAAGTGATAAATAGTCATAAATTACTGTTTTCATTTCTTAGGATTTTTATTTTCATTCGTTTCAATTTTGAAAACTTCAATTACTATTATAAAGGCATTAATTATTATTTCCCTATAAGCAGATAATGTACATCATCTCATATCTGAATATGCACCTATAAAGCTTGCCAAACTTTCTGTAAAACGTACACTTTTTATTGCATGTTTTCCCTATTTATTGCACAAGAACATTTTTATTTCATACTATTTATCAAATAGTAATGATAACCTAGTAATTGTACACTATTGTCTCTCCCAGAGGCGTAGCCAAGGGGGGAGGGATAGGGGGTCACAATCCCCCCCATGAGGATTTTTTTGCCATACAAAATGTATATTCTTCACTACCTTATCACACACACGTTGCAGTACTTGTCTTGGTAAGTTTCCTCAAAAAGTGATATTAAAGCAACTGCTTTTGGTATTACATAATTTACACATATAAAATATTTTTTACAATTAATCTAAATACTGTAGTTTGTCAAATATCAATGAAGGCAGAGGGGTTGAAATTAACGTGAATGATTGCAAATTAAATTAGAATTTTTAAAAATATCAATGAAGACTGAAAGGAGGGAAGGAGATAAGTCACACACTTGCACACAATTTCAAGCAAAACAATCAGACTCACACTTTGTAGGAACATTAGTCACAGAAAGCTAGTCATAACCGAGTCTGTATTTACAGAAATTAAACAGGTGAAGATTGGATTCAATTTTTTCACTATGACAATTTTTTGTTTCAAGTATGTGTGTTCAGGAAATTCTCTCTCATTTTTTTGGATCTTCCATTACACAGTAGCAGTAGCAGATCAGAAGATCTAGGTAGTTTCATCCCCCCCAATATATATATTTATAAAGGTAGTTTAAAAAATATTTTGCTAGGGCCATATAAATTTATTAAAAGCAGACTCCTTTTCTAGAAGTTGTCTTATTTGAAACTGCTTAACAAACAAACAAAAAGAAATAAATAAGTCAAAGACACGAAATATTATATTTATACATAAAAATATCCTAGCACTACAGTTAACTACATCAAAATATTCAAACATAGAAAAACTTTATCTAAAAAATAAATAAATAAATGTAATTAAGATATTGGATGAATATTAAGAAGTATTTAAATTTTTTTTTACTAAAATTTATTTGAAAGTATATAGCAAATGTCAGGGATATGTTTCTAATAAAGTAAGTCATTTAACTTGTTGAATTGGTAAATTCTACACAAAATGTGTCATATTATATAGATATGCCTATTTTTCAATTTTAACAGGTTTTATTTATTTACTTTTTTGGTATTTAAAATATTACACAAACTATTTTGAGTCTATCATGAATACACAAATTACGTTTTTTTCTTTGTTTTAACTGTAAAATAAAATCTCAAAAGCATGCGCATTACTCCAGAGATGGAGGGGGCATATTTTTCATTTTACTTTTATTACGAAACAGTTTACTTTTGATTTTAAAGAAACTTTGCTAGTCTAAAACTAGAATATAAGGCGCACCCTACAAACACTTTAATCACAAGATGTTTATGCACAAGAACAAAAACAGGGTATGTTAGGAAACATATAAATATACTCGAACTACATGGAATATTTCATTTAAAAGAATATATGAGATTTCATAAAGGATATTTAAAAAGCAACTTACCAGATTAAGGCATTTTCATGTGTGCTTGTTTACATTCGTGATGAAATGTCTTGATAATTACAAATGGCCATACACTTTCTTGTAGGAAAATAATTAACACTATTTCACATTGCAATGAAAACCTAAATGAGAACAGTCATAAACTCTAAATCAAAACCGATAACAAGTAAATAATAAATAAACAAATGAACAGTCAGCAAAACAAGTTGAATAACAAAACACAATAGTCGAGCCAAGCCAACCCACGCTGACCACTAACAAGTGCGTGAGAAAATTGCTTTGAAATTGAAAAGCAACCCTGTGTGTCGTACACCAAAAGACCTCGCCTGGTGTGATTTTGGATATATGCCTGTATTATGATTTTTGTGCATTACACAATGATACCTGGTTTTGCCGCTTCCAATCGTCGTCCATGTTACGTATACCCTTAGCCTTCACTCCCTCGAAGCTACAGCGGCCGATTTACAGCTTTGTTAATTTGAACCGCGTGTGTCACTCCGAGAATTCGGTCTTTGACTTGTTTGGTGTGCGTGCTACAGCTGTCTATTAATCTATTACTTGGCACAAAACAGATGGTATAGGGGCTTCCTCTGCCTCCGACCGACCTTCTTTCTCCCCTACACGCAGGCAATTTGTCCGACGCAGTTGGGCAGTGGTCTAAAAAATGCACTATTAGCAGTACCGTACAACAAAAGATAAGAATGTGGAATTGCGGGGTGGGAGAGCTTTGGCAGAATCAGGGATTGCCAGGTCACTGTCAAAAAGGTTGGGGGGGGGGGGATGAAATATTTTGCAGGTCGCACTGTTGTTTCTGAAAATTAAACAATATAGCAGGCGATCGTAATTCTTAGCACGATGAGTTATGAAACCAGACTTATGAGGAATTTCTGTTTGAAAATTGGTTAAAATACTGCACTTTGTACCACATATATAACTTTATATAGGGTCAGGCCATGAGTAACTTTTGTGGTGTTATTTTGCAAAGTTTTTAATTATTTTTAATATAATGTGTATTTAAAATAATGAGTTATTTTATTAGTAATTATGTGGAAGAATTTATGCATGTCATGCAATTTTTAATTTATGACATCATGTTTTTGACTACTGTAAAAGAAATCCCAGTTAATCTACTTTTGTACTATAAAGGAGTCATTATAACTTACACTGAAAAAAAAAAAAAAATATTTTTTCTGTACATAGAACCTTTATGGAGGAACATAATCCTACATTTTGAAAGTGAGGAGTTTTTCGCTGCAAACCATCAAGCTTTTCTTTTTCTGATCACGAATGACACTGATGTAGTATTTTGTGTGATGATATTGCAATGATCTCAGGTTAGTACACAAGACACAAACTTTATGTCAAGAGTCAAATAATTTTGCTTAGTTTTAGATTCCACATCGCTGAAATCAATTCGAATTACACATGTAAGAAAAATTTTCGTTCCATACTGTGCAAAGAATGGGCATGCAGCTAGTAGTCAATATTTTTATGTGAGAGCTAAATATAAGAGAACCATATGTGAATTTGAGTTTGAATCACACTTAAAGAACTATAATAATAAATGTTTGTACAGAGGTTAAAAAGAAATGAATAAAAAATTCACAATCTTCATAGTTATTATTTCAATATTTGCTGTGAACTTTTTTAAACTATGCTGTATGCCATAATAAAAGTAAAGCTCACATATGCACACATTAAAATTTCTGTTTGAAAATTGGTTAAAATACTGCACTTTGTATCACATATATAACTTTACATAGGGTGATCCGTTTAAAAGAGTACCCGTAGGTTTTTCTCATTAGCCTTCAATCTGGCAGATGTGACAACTAATCCAGCA
>JAWZYV010002833.1:0-15054 GCA_038373885.1 Cheiracanthium punctorium
ACATACCTTAATTTATTTTATGTAGGAATACAACTTTCTATATTATTTGTTAGAGATATTGGTACATTTTTTTGTTTCTTAAGACTTTTTTTTTTTAAAGGGACATGGTGTTTTTAACAGAATAAACAAATCATTAAAGAGGAGCTCAAAAGTTAATACTTTTTCTTCACAAACTATATTGTACATTCTTATAGTAAACCAATATGACTTATGAAATTTTAATTTAAAAATTCTTAAACAAGAAGTCCCATTGCAAAGTTAGCTGAAAAGGGTCCATTTAGCAAAATATTACAATTGTTAAGATTTTTTTCTCTTCCCCCACCCCTTTCCTGGCTGTTTATCTTTTAAAAATTTTTCATTTTTAGGGCTTATTTCCAGTTCCTGTGTCTGTAGTTGAGCTAAATGGGCTGAAGGGAAATTGTCTGCACCTGTTTTATGACTTTTTAATGACTTGAGAGGTCTGCCAACAAAAGATTCATGTCTAAACCCCATACTGAAAAGCATACAAAGTAAAAGCAGTGGCTGTTTTTCTGTTGTTCCGTGGGGTCAATTCGTATTGTAGTACATTGTAGTTGCTTGAAGTAGAAATAAGCCTTAAGAGTACATAGTGCAACTTGTGAAGATGCTTGGAAATTTATCATTATTTCTCTGATCATTTTATTTGTCAAACTGATTACAAATTGCATGGTATTTGAATATAACAAACTTAATAAGCTTTTATATTATATTTCCATTACAAGTGTTTGTCTCCTTATGTAGTTACTAGTTTACTAACCACTTATAATTATTTTGTTTCTTATTTAGGTTGCAACTGTTACTAAAGAGAGTGGATATCACATGTTCTCAAAAGATGAAGTAGAAAATGTTTTAAGAGATCTTAGTCTATAAAGAACTGCTTTTTTTGGTTTTGTGCCTTCCATTTGCATCATTTAATCAACATTTGTTTATAATAAAATGTTACTTAATATTTTGGAAAATTTCATCATGATTTATTAAATTCTCAGTTTATATATTACATATATTTTTTTTCCAATAATAATAATTTTTTAATTAATGCTATTTTACATTAGTAAATAATTAGGCACAAATTTATTAAAAATTGGTGATGAAATTAATGATGTTAACTCTCACTAACCTACACACTCACTTTTTATCATTATATAAACAGTAAACTCCTGGCTGGTCTAATGTGGTGGAAGTGTAGGCTGGATAACAACAAAGCCAGATAGAATAGAGTTCTATAAATACTTACTCTTTTCCTGTATTCATGAAAATGCATATTTCATGACAGAAATTCTCATTTCGGTGGCTGTTTGTGTTGCCTGTGGCAAAACTTGAGTACATGGCTATTTCCAACATTTCTCATTTTCTTAACTGGCCCAAATAGTTGGGAGTTTACTGTACTGACAATATTCCACTGTATTACCTGACACTATTAGTCTGGTTTTTAATGAATGCAATTTTTACAATTTTATCGTGCTAGCACACCAATTATGGAGGAAATAAAAATTAATAATATTTTGATGATTTGTTTAGTAAAAAATTATTATTCTAAATTGGTGCCAAAAGCTGCTAATTATTAAAAATTTCTAGATCATTAAAATCTTAAGATAATAAACTAAAACAGCATGTAATAAGCTTAAAACTTTTAATGCTGATTTATTTTATTATCGAGTCTTCAGTTTAAGTATATGTAAAGAAAAAGTATGATCTGTATGGTGAAAACATTAAAAATAAAAAATGTAACTTTGGTTTGTGGTAATTTAAAAACTATATATCTTATTAGACTGATTTTAAATTTGATCTTGTAGAATTCTTTTCTATCCATAAAAATTTAAAATAATATTGATTTTGGTATTCTTTTGCAGTCATATTGCTGAAAATAACTGTTTAAATTCTTTCACTCACTAACCTGTATTTTTTGTCATCAATCTGACTGCTCTTTTAATGTATTGTTATGTTTTCTAAAGTGCCTCACATTATCTTAGTTCTGTAAAGCCAGAGTGGAAGTAATATTTTCTCAATTTGACCCTGATGACTGGATACATTGCACTAAGCTGTTACTCACAGGAGGGAGTGATTGGTTATATACCCTCCTAGGTGATTGGGTCTTCTAATTTTGAACCAACTCCAGATGAGAGACTAGCATCTGTATCGACACCTCCAAGGGTATCATTCAATATGGAGGACATAGGCCACAAAAAGATTTTATATGCTCCTGCTTCCTTTAGCATTTTCAGTCCCATAGCAGTCAAATCAAGATCAGACCAGAGCTAACACATGCCATTCCCATGTGCTGACCAGAGTCAACACTGCTTCACCGAAAGTGAAGCACCGCTGGCTCTGGTCAGCACATGCGAAGTTGTCACCCTCCCGTGACCATATTTTCGGTGTTCTAAGAGGAACAGAGCTTCATCTAACTGGGCCACTGTGGGACTTTGTTGAAATGTACAGCTATATTTATATTTTAGGTTGGTGTATATTAGTGTAGCAGTTTGTTTTATTTGCCAGTATATTTGCCATGAAATGTAAGAAAAGATTTAATTGCCTGTAGTATCTGGGAATAATTGAGTTTCTCTTGAGTTAGAGAAAGTAAATAACCAATCTCTTTAAAGTAGGAAATACTTCTGTTGAGAGTATCAACAAATAATTTTAAATGGTGTAACTATCTACTTTTGAATCTCAATTCAGTTTCTTCAGTAGTCTGAGCTAAAATTACTGCTTCAGTTTTTATAATTTCCAATTTAGATGATAGACAAGTCAACCTTGAAGTAAGTTTTATCTTGTGTCAATTATCTTTATGAATTACATTAGTCATCATTTTTAGCTGAACAGGTGCATATTAAGATAAATTTGGTGGGATGTTATTGAATTTTAAATTAGTAAAAAAAGTGAACAATGACAGATGTGTCAAGCCTCAGGATTTTAGCTGGAGTCTCAAGTTTTTTTTTTTGTCCTAATTTGGATCGCAGGATTTTTCCTCATGCAACTTCATTATGAACTTGTAACTTTTCTCCGAATATTCTTCATCAGGTTGACAAGATCATTTCTTGTTCCTTTTATATGAATTGGACTCAACAACCTGAGGTCATTTGATTTGAAGTATGTATCTGACTGATGTTTGAAAAAATTAAATTAAATAAATGAATGCTCAGTATTTATCTAGAAATATGCTAGAAATTCTAGATTTGCATGGGATCAATAAAAGTACTTTTTGTCACACAATTAGATATTATTTCAAATTTTAATGATATAGGATAACTTTAAAGCAGCAAAAGAAAACTTATAAAACACCAATAAGAAAAATAAGACAGCAGATGGTTAGAAGCACTCACGACGTCATGTCATACATGCTGAAAACAGTCTTTGATCTTATTTTTCTTATTGGTATTTCTGTATATTGTCTTTTGCTGCTTACATATTACCTTCAGCACCAAGTTTTCCCACGACATCATTTTATAATTTTTAGATATGAACAGTTTATTTTATGTATTTTGATTGATGCTTCATATTTTATAATATTACAGTGGCAAATGTTGATTGAATTTCTTTACATTATACAACTGGACATGCATGACACCTGAGAAAAGAAACAAATTATTACAGTGCGCACCGGTTATAACGGACCTGGGATATAACGTACCTACAAGCTAGGTCCCGATTGAAGTCCTCTATTTATAATGTTATTTAACTTCGGTTAAAACGTACTTTACAAAAGTACGTACTTTGGCTATAACGTACTTTTTATACCACAGCCAAAAATAAAATTTTGCTTTTCTTAAGCATAAAAAAAATGCTTAAGTAAAGCAAAATTTTATTTTTGGCTGTGGTATAAAAAGTACGTTATAGCCAAAGTACATACTTTTGTACTTCGGCTATAACGTACTATTACGTAACGTACTACTCGGTATTCATTTCTTTCAAGAACACTCGTTGTCAGTTTTTAGATTCCCTAGCGAGATGAATTGTGTATGAATGAAGGGAGCGATCCTTTATCTTTTACCCTGCTAGGTAGGGCTAAGAACAAGACCATGTTTTCTCTTTTCATTCATCAATGCAAATGCCTTCTGAAAAGCCCTTTCTATAATGATTCTGATGATAGTGAAGAAGAAATAGAGGAGGGAGCCTATACCAAGCATATCCGATGCATTAAATGATGCAAAAACGTTATCACGATTTTTTGAATGCACAATGATGAGGCAGAGACTCTACAAAAGTGTATTATGAATATCCAAAACGATGTTTTTAAAGTAGCATCTGCGCATTTAAAACAAAAGAAAATTACAGATTATTTATCTCAGTAAAATTGTAATAAAGAATTTTCTCTGTCTTTTATTTAACTTGAATTTTAAAAAATCAAACTTTTTTAAAACGCATTTTACAGTGAAATTATGAGCCCACTTTCCTTTTTTGTGTAATATTGAATCATACCGGCGGTATTACTTATAACGTACTACTTTTTTAGGTCCCGTGAGAGTACGTTATAACCGGTGTCTACTGTACTATACCTGTATTGATTATGTGTGCATTTTATTCTAAAAATACATGCATAACAAATCTTGGGCTTTTTGACTTTAAAAAGCAGGAGACCTTAGGCTTTCTGATTTCAAAATCTTGGTACATCCTAGGTGAAAATTCAATCTTAGCCAGTCATAATTTTATGCTTTTTCTCTGGTTTGGTGCTATTGAGTTTCAAACTTAGCAATAAAAGGTAGTCTCTATACAAATCTATATGCAATGTAAATTTTCAGATGGCATTGATAACATAAGCATGCTCAAGATATAAATTTGAAAGAGATCTATTATTTTAATTTTCAGCAGTCTTTCTGGCTAAATGACAGACAGAAATTTATAACAGAAACAGAAATTTTACTGCGCATGTTTGATTTTTGAAATTACCTTTAGCCATCAGTTCATCTGTAGTTCTGAAATAACAACAGTACTTTTGTACCAAATTTATTTTAGCTTTATGACAATAAATGCAAGAACAAACTTTGAATTAACATATTTTGCAAGCACCAAATTCTTACACTTACTTGAAGAAAAGAAATGTGAATTAAAAGTAAATTATATAGAAGAACAATATTTTCTTTTGTTTCAACTGTATAACAAAAGTTCTGAAGGAATTAAATTATTTAGTCGCTGTTCTGGTTGGTAGTGACAAAAGTACATTTCTACAGAATGCAAAACGTAAAACTAGCCTGTGGTAATTAAACAATTAACGATTTTACGGACCGGCTTTATATGTCACATTCTATATTAGGATAAAATTGGAATCTGAATGTAAAATTTTCTCTTAAGAAAGTTTTGAAAATTGTAAAAACTTTGTGAATCTATATAATTATATGAATTTTTATGAATAATTATATGAACAAACAAACAAAATAATTATATGAAACTCACAACTAAAGAATTTTTGTCATACATCATTTTTCAAAATCACAAGTAAGTTTCAGACTGTTCTTTTCCAAGAGTTATGAAATAGATTATGTCTGAACATACCAGTTTCACTTATATGGATGGTTATGTTTCATTTTGAAAATAAAGAATTAACTAGAAATAAATCACAGCAAACGTACAGTAGATATGAAACATATTTTATAAACTGTTTTATTTCACTGTAATTTTTTCTTTTTTCTGATGGATTTGCTTTTCTTGCTCCCAAAATATTTGGCTCGTTTATTACCGCTTTTAGTGAACTATGACATCACAATTGGGGAGACTGGGATGGGCACATATAGCAAGAATAACTTTCTTAATTTCTCTAAATGCCAATGTAATTTGCATTGCAAATACATTTGCCATGCAATACATTTTTACAAAAAATTTTCCCTTTTCTCCTTTGGCAAGTAATTTTTTTTTTCTGCTTCATTCTTTTTCTAATTTCTAATCTTCATCTCAATAATTGCGATTCAACTAGTGTAGTTTTTCATGGAATATGATTACTTCTACCTGCTCCATACATGATTAGTTTCAATTAATAACATTAAGACAGTTATGTCTCTTATTTTGTGAAGAAACATATCATGGGTCTAATAGGCACATTGATTATGAGGCATGTTGGCTCGGTGGGCCAACCTTGTTACATTGTTTCATGAAATTTCCTAGGGCTGTAAAAGGGAGGAAAGTGGTGATTTGTAGAATTTTAGCACTAAATTCTAAATGTGATAAAATTGCAATCTCTATTTCTCGTGGCCTGATTGTGATTACTACTAAGGCAGGTATGCTGTGCTAAGAGCACTCTAGTTTTAAATTCGCCTTAAAAAAAAGTTATTTTCCTCTCATTTTAATGTATTTTTCCAATTTTTTTAAATTGGAGACTTTTTAAAAGGACAATTTTAAATGCGAAATGTTTACACCTATGTTGAGAACATAAAAGGGCAAAAAAACATCTGACCTCAGTGCTAAACTGTTTTAACTAAGTCCAACATTGCTTTCATCGGCTAAATCGTAATGCTACCCACCTGGAAATTGGAACTGTAAATTCTACAGTGCTGGGATAGTTGTTCTCACTGCATTTTTCACCTATCTCTGCTGGAATCCCCTCGGACTTCGTGCAGGCACAGAGTACTCAAATGCAGTTTTACAGGTGTTGTATTGTAGACAGTTCAGCTCATAGATTTTTATTGTATTTTCCAGATTTAAAAAAATATTTTTGGGGAGATTTTTGTTATTGCTACAGGATAGCTACTGACTTCAGGCTTAATGACTTTGAAAGGTACTAATATTAGGATAGGATAAAAAAACTTTATTTGTAATTATTGATAATATTTGGTGAAAACTGGGGGGTTCTGCAGTTCTACAGTCCCTATGCCCGAGCTGCCGCTGGTTTCATTTATGCTTTGAGATAATGGATTTATTACTTTCATAAAATGAATTATCACAAAACTTTTGTTTAGAAACAAAATATTGTTTAGACATAGCATTTGAAATAATATTAAGAAATTTTCTAATAAGACAGATTGATGCCTTATTTTTTAAAATTTAATAATCTTATTCAGGGATATACCGTAAACCCTCACAGTGAGGGGGCCCCACACATTATGAAGTATTTTAAAAATAAAAAGGAAATACGTTCAGATTTGAATTTTCACTTTAAATTTTTTAAGGAAACAACAGCAGAGATCATAAGAGATTAAAAACCGTTTTACAACATTATACAAAAGACTGGCAGAAAAATACACTTGTAGATAGAAGACATTCAAAAATTTACACTGCATGACTCTTGGTTGTATTTACTCCTTTTCCCATTGAACTCCAATTAGCCCCTTATCTTAAATAACTGTAGCACCACATTCTTAAATAAATCACTGTAATGATACTTTGAATAAATATGTACCCCTTATAAAGTAGTATTATCTAATATATATATATACATACATATATATGTAAAATCTAATATATATATATATATATATGTATGTATACGATATAAAATAGCTTAACTTAAGTGATATGGAATCCCAAGTAAAATATTAATTGATAGCACATAATAACAAATATAATACGTAACCATGAAAATATAAATTGAAAATCCGGAGGCTATAAATATTTTAAAACAGGGCCATCAAAGCCAAAAGGAAGTGGGAAAACAAGCCTTTTTTTCCCTCCCATAATTCTTTTTCACCATATTTCCTTAGTACTTCTTAGCTATTAAAGCTTGTACCACGTTGCTCAGAGGTTAGCTATACTCAAGTATTTATATATATATATATATATATATTTAATTTTTACTATTCTTTTAATGTTTAATATTTTATTTTTTTACCCTTCCATTTTCTGATTTTCTTGATAATTTAACATGGTTAGGCAACATTTTGTATGTTTTTCTTTCTCCTACCTTTTCCTCCTTGACTCTAGCTGTTTCTATTTTTGTCGATTAATTTTCTCGGTTGGCATCGATTTCTATTCTTGTCTGTGTTTCCACCTTCATGTTTGGTTAGCATCCATGCTGTTTTTTCACTTATAGCTACAGTCGTGCCCCCAGGTTACATAAAGCGACTTTTTGTCAGGTAATCTGCAGAAACCTAACTATTTTTGTTTTTTTTTAATTGAAATGTGAGTACGGTGGTACTTGATAATGGAGTGCTCCATTTCAATTTTCCACCCCATCTCCACTTTATTGCATGGGTTTATCAAGTTAGGCTTCAGCCCACGTGATTTCACATGGCTTGTTTTCCCACTTTCTTTTGGCTTTGATGGCCCTGTTTTAAAAGATTTATAGCCTCTGGATTTTCAATTATATTTTCATGGTTACATATTATATTTGTTATTAAGTGCTATCAATTAATATTTTACTTGGGATTCTTTATTATGTAAGTTAAGCTATTTTATATTATATACTATTCTATTTTATTATGCTGCAAAATGCGCTAATCTTTCAGAATATTTTTCTATTTTTACACTGTTCTATGCATAAATGCTAAAAATATCGCAATATTTGGTAATATAATTTCATACTATATATTCATATATATATATATATAGTATGAAATTATATCTGTCTGTCTTACATACGAATCTGTCTTGTATACAAATACAAATCTACATTCGATCGATCAGCTTGGAATTCTGCAGATTTGTAAAACTATGGAAGAGGTTGTAGGTAACTTTATAATTTCAAAAATCTACCAGTTCAACTTTTAGTGAATTTTCCCAATTTTCATATTTAAAAAACTTTTCCAATATTCTGTCGAGTAAAAAATGACCAATATGCGATTTCTTTTAATGTAAAGATTATTATAGAAAGTGAAATTGATGTCATGAGTTTAAAAATGATTTAGCATCCCTGTTATGTTAACAGACTAATGAACAAAATTTGTGTCACACTTGAAATAATTCTGTAATTTTCTCAAATTCTGATTAGCATGGGTAGGGATTATTCCAAGAGAAGACAAAAATTTACAGATTTTATAGGAGATCAGACATTTCTTTTTATCATTACTACATACAGATTTTGCAAGCTTTGCAATGCTTGCAAGATAAGACACACCTATTTTCTGTCTCGCATCCATCCCTAAGCATAAGAATAGTCCCCCAGTTATATTTTATTAACTTTTGTGAGCCATGAATTACTCGATAGAGCCTCTTAGTTTCTTGTAGAAGCTTCCCTTACAAATTTCAAGTAAAAGTACAAATTCATGCATCATGATTTAAAAAAGTTGTTGATAAGTTTATTTTTTTGTTTTAAACCTTACCAAAATTTGCAATTATTGGTGATGTATTTCCCAATTTCAGCAAATGCAGCAATTTACATCCCCAAAAAATGTCTATTTAACATAATTAAGTATGGAACATTCTTTCTACCCTAAATCTACCCCCTACCCTTCGAACAAAAATTAATGAAGCTTAAAAAATATCTGATTTTCTGAAACTTTACAGCATTTCTCCATAGAACAGTTCAACCCCCTATGAAGAGGTGACATCTTTACATGCATTGATTCTATTTCTACTAATCTTGCTGGTACCCACTTAATCATTTTTAAAATTTAAAAAAAATAATATAACACTCAGAAAAAATTGTTTCATCTAAAAGTTCCTTAAAAGGTTTTGTGTGTTTAAACAAAATAAATAAAACAAAAAAGCAATTCTCCCATTTCAGAGAATGAGCCATGTGCTTGTTCCTGATATAAGTGTGCTCAGCGATTAACGAGACTCTTCATTTGTGAGAAAAGTCTTAAAATTTATATATTTAAGTAATCAGAACGTTTTAGATAAATTTAAACTTATAAATCTAGCATTTATTTAAATTTTTTGTTTTGAATCCCTACAATTATTAATATTCAATAATTCTGTATCATAAATGCAAAGGATGGTATATAAAACTAGGAATTACATAAATAATTCAAAGGGGGCCTTTATAAAAATGTTTGCATGGGAGGTGGACTCCAATTTTAGTGGTATGCTATTGATCTTATTCTTTTTTTTTTCAAACTATAAATTATAAGCAAATAAAAAATTCATAACTTGCCAACAACACAATGAGCAGAAATGGTTGCTTAAAAGTTGGCATCTTTCACTTCCTCAAACTGCCTGTTAAATTTAGTCTAGGAGTTAGGAAAAGAGCAGAAAAAATGTATTTTTGAAAAGCTAGTCATTAGTCTGATTTAGAGCCCCTAGTCTGAATTGAGGAAATAGGTTATGAAAACAATCAGCTTGTATTGTATTAATTGTGGTTTTAAATATTGTAAATAACTTTACTTTGCCAAGGTAACAATTAGGAAATGAAATAAAAAGTTTTTTCAGTACTTACGTATTATATCTTCGAACACACAAAATTGACTTTTATCATTGTAGTAACACTAGTAACAGAGAATTGTATAATTATTTATCCAGAATAGCGAGGTTGAGCCAAAACGGCGTACTTGCGGCTAGGCCCTCTATTTGTATGCCATGGAAACTGATAAATAGGCAAGGAGTATTACAATTTACGAAATTTATTCAAATGTGACTACAATCTCTATGGATACGGGCTGCTTTTTGTTTTGAGCCCTTGCTTGTAAAAGTTTAAAAAAATAAACACGCATACCCGAAGGAAAAGCCGATTTCTGTATCTCGTAGTAAAATAAACTTTTCAAAGGTACATCTGCGTGTCTCTAGATGGCAGCACCACAAATATGTTAGCTCTCTTGTTGGTGATGGCAATTAGGACGTAGAACAAATATTTTCTTTTATGTATAGAGTCATATTTTATCTACCTGTAGAATAATTTTGTCCCGTGCAGAGCCTGATTCTCTCATTAATGTATCACATATTAGCTTATGATAATTTCATAGATTATTGCTATAAAGTGCAGATTCTCTCCAGGGTGCGAATTGAACTTTTTCTCCTAGGGGGACATTTGAAAGAAAACATTCTCCAGGAGGGGGCATCTGAAAACTAAAAAAAGAAAAAGGAGGGTAGATGTAAATGCTCCACTCACATAATATATTAGGTATGGCATAGCTAGGCAAATGCAGTCGCCAACATGTCTGGGAAGGGACTTTCATTCAAACAAATGCGACCCCCGATTTTATGTGCGCATATATTCCTGCCTATGTCGATTGTACGTCTAACTTCAAATTCGGCTAGCGGCAGAGCAGTGCTTGGTCGTTCATTTCGCAGTCTTCCTTTGAAATCTGACCCCAGTTACAGAATGAGGAGTGGCATCAGGCATGTATATATCGATTTCAAAGGGATGTTTGTAACTTGCTCCTTTGTTTAGTAAACAAAAGAAGAATTTCCATTCTCAATACTTAAAATTGTTAGGTACTGTTGAACTTGTAGGGACCCCGATAATAGCATCCCTGGCAGGGATCAATTAATATTTCTCTAGGCAGGGATATCACGTTCTTCAGCCGGGGACGATCCCCAGCATCCCCCCCCCCCTTCAATTCGCACCCTGGTTATCTCCTGGGTCCTTGGGCCCTAATATCATTACTTTTACAAGGGGGGCAGGATCGTCTCGAGTCATTAATTTACTAGTAAAAAGAATTTTGCTGAATATATGTTTAAAAACAACAATTAAAAAAAAAAACTTTACTGACGTTTGGTGGAGGAGAATAAAGCCCCACCTTGTTCCTATATGGACACCCATGGTGTTCTTTGCACTGAAAAAAGAAAGTCCTAATTTGCGATGATTTTTCCTAAAAGCCGAAAATTATTCTAAAAATTATTCATTTGGATTATCACAAAAGGCTGGTAGGAGCTCTTTGGTCACGTGGCACTCGAGTTCTCCAATAACAATCTACCCAGTTTACGTTCTTTGTATGTATATATATTTTACGATTGTTAAAGCCACAGTCTCCAAGGACGTACCCAGGGGGTCCGGACCCTTCCCGAAATTTCAATTTTTGTTAATAAACTAATAATGAAGTCTTTTTGTGGAAAATTCTCCCTTTTTCACCGTTTGGACCCCCTCCGAAATTTTTGGACCCTCCCCGAAATTTTTTTTCTGGGTACGTCCCTGACAGTCTCCCCCAAAATTTGAACATTTTACGTTGATGTACGGCAGTGGCGGCTCGTGGGTTATTTAAATGGAGATTCACAAAATAAATTTCGAAAATTAAATATGCAGATACGACACACCTTACAAATTAAAATAGATTTGCATTTCCAGCAGTTAAAAGAAAACAATGCACGCAACTGAATGAAAACAAGTCATCTTTGGTTTTACATTTCGTCAGCAAGATAAGTTTTAGAAAAGGTGTTGTCTTGATTCATTTTATTTCAAATTTTTTTTTTCAAAGGATAATAGTGAAAAATATAATTGCTTTAGAAACGAAACACTTATTTTACTCCCATCTTAATTATTTACACTAGTTTGTAAAAAATAATGTAGTGAAAAATGATAAAATAAAGAAAGTAATAAGAAAATGAAAAACAAAAATGGATTAACTAACCGAACACAACAAACCAAAGGGGAATCCGGAAGAAATAACCGAAGAAAAAAGATTGCGCACACTGAAAATGTGCGAATGGAATGATATTAGCAGAGCATTACTTCTCCCGCAACTTTCTCCGCTTCGATTCTCAGAGCTGTAGTAACCTACAATACAATGCGTTAGCTATAATAAGCTTATTTAATAATAGTGTGGGGTGGTGGTGGAGGAATAGAACTCACGTTTTAAATTCAGAAAAATCTAGAAGTGTACTTAATATTTCTTTAAAAATTTAATTTGTTAATGTGTTTATTTTTTAATTTTTCCTTTGGAGGATTCATGCAGTGAAATAGAGGAGCCGCCACTGATGTACGGTCAATAATTAATTCAGAGTGTTGCTGCTGAAATAAACATCAAAGCATGGAATTGGTTGTTTGACCATGTGAATCTCATGTGTGTAATAAATTTTTTTTCTCTACGCTGAAAATTTAAGTTATTTAATTGAATGCTTCCCTTCAGGGGTACGATATGCATTCATATTAACGACAAAGAAGTGTTATGGATTTACTAATTATGTACTTATCAATTTAAAATATATAAAGAAGATGTGTGTGTGTGGAAGATAATGCAGTGCACACATTTCTGGGGCTCCAGACCACATTCTCCCCCCCCCCCCTCTTTTTTTTTTCGGTGCCCCTGCCCACTCCTTTATGTACCAGAATTTCAATTTCCTAATCGGTTTCCATGTCATGTCAGTAGTCTGCTTAAAGAAGGACTGAAGTCAGTCACACTGAATGACGAAGTCTTCCCTTTTTCTTCAATTCGTTTATATACTCTATATTTATCTGTTCGTAATTCTGTAATTATTGAAGTTCCTCTAAAAGAGAATTATTCATGAATGCCACTGTTATGCATGCTATTTGGTATACAGTTTGGAATTGAAAACAGACAATACAGTACAACATACAAAAAGTATGTTCTCCTTCAAATCCTGAGGATGGGAAAATTACCTAACTTCCACTTCCTTTCCTGTATCCGGCATTAACAGACAAATCCATATAAAAGAGAACTTTGGGACTGTTTCCAAATGTTTAATTCAAGTGTTGAACCTTAAAATGCCGGTAATTTAAATGGCATAGTGACTTTTTTTCTGTCCCATTGCTCCTTCCTACTAAAATGTATTATCTGCTCAAAAGTACTCCAAAAGTCTGTCTTCATAATGCAAATGCAAAAATGTTGAGATTATTTGGGTATAAATTTATCAAGATTATTTGTTCACAAAGTAATGGGATTTCAAAAGCAACATAAATCGGGGGGGGGGGGTAGTTCCTATATATTCTTTTTTTTTTTTTTTTTTTTCATCTTCCCAAATGAAGTTTTCTGATTCTACGAGAAAATTTTAAAAATTCACCTCAATTCTAAACAGGCTCTCATTTAGATCCGTGCCGCCCATAGGCAATATTGAAATCTGCTGTCCCCAGTATGCTTAACTCCATGCATACTATTAGTGCGTTGTTGGTTGAAAAAAATGTATTCTGGAGAAAAATATTGATTTGAATTGAAAGGGTCTTCTTAGCTAAGAAACTTTTTCGCAAGTGGTTTATTATTTCAATGAGACAGATTTTTGAACTCCTGTAATTCATATTCATGTTGTATTGCAGGGGTGGTATCAATAAGTCACTGGCCCTTTCAAATGACTTATGACATCGAAAGTCACCAGTCTCGACGAAACGAATGTATTTGCGAGTAAATACTTTTTATTATTGATTAGGGGGAAAAAAAGCCGCCCTAGTCCGCGGCCTATTCTGGCCTTATTCTAAAATTATTTCCAAAACTCGTTTATTCGCTGATCGGTCTGATTCACTTTTCTATTCTCTGTTTTTATTCTATCGACTATGTAAACTTTCGCACTACGATACTGTTAGCTGAAATTAAGTCTTGTAGTTATGCACAATTATTGTTTTTAGCGTATTAATCACTTATAATAATAACATTTAATAAATTCGGCAATTATATAAACCAAGGAAAATGGTCGACGGAGCTGAAATGTGAAGGTTCAGGGTTCTGACCTACGGCGCGGCTGTCGATCTAACGGTCTAGAGTTTTGGGCGTTTTTTTCCAGGTGTAACAAGAATAGGCTTTAGAACCCCTTAAAAAGCATTCCGCCCAAGGCATACTTCGCCCACCTCCCTCTTAGGCAGATAGCTCCCGAGTAGCTTTGTCTTAACCATAAACCGAGGAAAATTGTCAAATGAAATTGATATACGTAATCTCTGATAGTTGAATCTGCATGCAACAAATTTTACAACCTACTTTTTGTAAAATGCTATTTTTTGTATGTTTTTTTTTGTGCTGTATGTAATATAAATTTTACATTATATTTATGGTTATTAAATGATTAATTGAATATTTTTTAAATTTTATTTTCTAGCAATGGGTAACCAAATATCTAGAATCCGTTGCACGATTGTATCGCCGAAGACGAAAGGGTTAAAGAACAGGGAATTTTTTTATTAACATGTAGCGTTCATTAAAAGTGACTGCCAAATTATACTCGCAGACTTGCGGTTTTCAAAGAGAAGTGACCATTGTTCGATTTCCTGTTATTACATACGCTACCAGTATCACGAACAAATGCCCTTTCATTTGACCTAGTTCACGAAACTAGGCAATAGACTCGAATTTCGAAGACGGT
>JAWZYV010002834.1:0-14163 GCA_038373885.1 Cheiracanthium punctorium
TGTATCGATGAGTGCTTAGTGCGGAAAAGATGTCTCTTGAGTTGGCTAATAAATGTGTAACATTTTTTTTTAAATCGTACAATATCTTCAGTCCGCGCCAGCGCCTTTAAAACTGTTAATTTGGGCCAAAACGCATAATTTTTACGAAAACACAAGTTTTGCGATTTTTCGAAATCAGTATCGGACGAGTGCGAAAAAATTCTCCCTTGAGTTGTTTAATAACTTAGTAAAATATTTTTGAAATCGGGCGATATCTTCAAGTGGTGCCGGTGCCTTTAAAATCGTGAATTTAGGCCAAAATAGATATTTCTCAGAATTTTGAAATTGCAATTACGTTTTTAACTATTAATTAAAAACTATTTTAGGCGAGAATGCTTGACGAGTTTCGCCCGCATAAAATGATTTATGCTTTTGAAATAAAGCAGAAATTCTGTTTGCAGAAGTGCGTGCATTAACATGAAATGGCATGGGAATTTATTACAATAAGTGGGATATTCCTCGACTGTATTTGTTCTCGCATCACGCATAATCCACTTCAGCCCTCGTTCGCTTTGCCTTAACAAAAAATATGGAGTGACTCCACTCGATTTTCTCAATACTGACGATTAAGATCATTACCAAGCATTTAAATAAATTTTACTCGATGAATAATTCAAACATATATACCAAATTGAAGCTTAATCGAATGCACCGTTTACACGCTTGCGCACTTTCCAGAATTTACCCCCATAGGCAACAATGTAAAAGAAATCTTTGTCGTAGCCCTTTAGAAAAACTATAAGTCCTATACTCATCAAAATCAATACCGGTCTTAAGATGGTGGTTTATAACATATATACCCAATTGGAGCTCAATCGAATGTACCGTTTAAACGCTAGCGCACTTTCAAGAATTTCCCCCCATAGGCCATACTGTAAAAGAAATCTTTGTCGTAGCCCTGTAGGAAAACTATAAGTCCTATACACACCAAAATCAATACCGGTCTTGCGACGGTGGTTTATAACATATATACCCAATTGAGCTCAATCGAATGCCCCGTTTAGGAGCTATCGTGTTTACTCACACACACACACACATACATACCAACATCTTGTAAAAATAGCATAAATGAATTCAGGTGACTTCGAAACGTGTAAACACACCAAAATCTCGAAGTCAATTTTTTTTAATGATTACAATACTTTCCTTACATGGTACATGTTCGGAAAGTAAAAATATCAACTGGTGACCACAAATTTGTCGGTTCGATTCCGATATACCTCTGAAGATCATCGTGTACATGCGCGGTGCAATGTGCGCATTGAATCCACGGTTCCGAAAGTTCCCTTGGTGGTCGCAAGCATTTTCCGAGAGATGCCAATATTAAGAAGACACCCTTGCTTTCTGATGAAATTGCAAAGGGGAACTTCAGAAAAGACGAATGTAGCTTCAAGCGACATATTTGCTGAAGTGAGTTGTCTTCTCCTGGCAAACAATCAACCGTAAATGCTTATGAGTTCTGTTTTTAGGCATGCGTGCGATCTGCAGATATTTTGCGAGAAGAAGAGACCGACTTATTTCCCTAATCGCGTCCATCCCTAATTTTTTAACTTTTGAGTCAATCAGCGGATGCTATTTTCTTTCCGTTATGCAATAGCGCCTCTAATGTAAATCAGCTTCTATTATTATTGAAGGCACGGAAGTTTCGTTTTTACGAAATAGATGCGAATTTACGCGAAATTTTCATTTAATTGCGAATAGATGCGAAATATAAGCAATGTATGAATAGAAGTCAACTTCTACGAAAATTTCTTATTTTTGTGAGTGGTGCAAAATATAGCTTTTTATTTTAGGAAGGAAAATTACACTAAAGAATTTTTCAAACGTAGACTCAAGATTCAAATGAGAAATCAATGGAATTAATTAACAAATAAGAAAATTCAAGTTAAACATTTTCTCGCTACTTGTAGAACAGAAGACTTTGAAAGGCTTGAACATTTCTTGAATTAGAAGGATTGAAAGCATCTCTTAACAACAAAGTCGGGGGATTTGGATCTTACCGCAATGCTTAAAACCTCATGTCAAAAAAACTTTCAATAAACTTTCTTTGCTCGCGATATTAAATGCAACAAATGAAGCCTACTTTCACATTGGTCAATTAATTTGCCGATCTGTGACTGAAGTATATGATCACCTTTAATTTATTTATTTGCCAGGAGAGCACAACTCGCGTCACTGAATGTGTCGCTTAGAGCTACATATACGTCCTTCTCGGAATTTCCCGCCACAATTTGGAACCTCATCAGAAGGTGGGGAACTTCTGAATATTGGCACCCCTCGGAAACTGCTAGCGACCGCCGAGAGGACTTTCGGAACCACGGATTTAATGTGCACGTACACCGCATGTACAAGGTGGTCTTTAGTGGTACGCCGGTATCGAACCCAGAACCTTCCGGTTACGAGTCCAACGCCTTAACCACTGGGCTACCACGGCCCGATCACCTTTAATTATATGGCTCAAAACCTTTTCAAAAATTGTTTCCTTCAGAGAACTTTTTCAAAATGAGCTCATGGATGGATACATCCACTTTCATCGCCTAATGAAAAGTGGAATAAAATTCCAAAGTTATATAGTTTTTGGCAACACCTTTTTCTTCTTCTTTCCACTTTTAGACTTTTATTTTATGGCAACACCGGTTTTCACTTACTACAATTTTTAATTTTGGCAGCACTTTGTACTCGCCTTCCATGTGCTTTTTACGACTCCAGATTGGTATTTCGATTTTTCAGTGCTTTTTCCATTATTTTGATGTCTTTTTGTTTTCCTTTTTTTCCTTATTTATAGTAGGATAGAGCCTAAAACGTGTGGAGTGAATATCTCTTTTGATATGCCACACAACCGAAATCCTACTATTTTGTTTGTCTTTAATTATAATCTACTGGTTATGGCTCCTGACGATGGTGCCAGTGGTTATAATTTCCGTTCCATTCTATTATCACATTGTTTAATTGTACTTTATTTGGCTCAGCTTCTATTTTTTTCCCCACTTGTGGTTTGTAATTCTTGCATCTGCTGTTATATATTTTTTCATGCGAGGTATGTCATATTTGCAGTATATTTTCTTTTACTTATTTATTAGTTTTTTATATATATATATAGATAGATGCGTAAGGGCATATTGTCAGCTAATAAATGATCACCGAGCATTTCTAGTCTAATTGCGTATACGCGGATTGATTTTTTGGTAATTATAGTGTTGTCGTTATACATAGAAAAACGACTCTAAAATGGTCAAATGTTGAAATTACTGCAACGTAGCTTTTAATTAAAAGTAAATGTAAGTTTTAAGTCTATAAAAATGTTTTACGTGTAGTTTATGTGAATTTTAGCAAAATTTCCAAATTTTTTTCTGCGAAATATTTGTTTTCTATTTGCGAAAATTCCGTATCTCTAATTATTATTACTTAACAAAGAACGCATATGAATTCTATAATACTGGGAGAAAATTGTGTTTCAGTTGGTAGTTCAGCAGAAATGTGAAATCGCGTCTAAATGCACATACATATTTTTTTCGTTTATAATGTAACTATGAAGCCCGAATAAAAAGAAATTAAAAAGAACACACCAAAATATTCGTCTTCTTTTCTTCCAGACAGATTGCATGCCGCATTCAGCTTGGAACACAGAGAAACAGAATGGGAGAAGGAAATAATCTCACAGGGGGAAAGCGGAAATACAACAGCCGAGTAGCGTTATGGTATTTTCTCCGCAATAACAAACAAGTAACTATTTATAATACAGTTTCTCATGCATAGCATACATTGTTTATCTCCAAAATAATGTTTTACGTTTATTATTTCTTGACGTAAGGGAAGGAGATATGAGTTCGTCTGGGTCAGTAAAGGCTGCATTAAGAGAAAATGACGTAAATATTTTTAGTGTACTGTTTTAAGAAAGAAACCTAAGGCAAGATATGGAGTTATTGTTTTGTAACTTATTTATTCTTCGTTAAATTAACATAATCCTTAAGATCGCGTAAAATTTTCTATATGAAGTTTTTCAAAGTTAAAGATTGCTTATATTATTTTATAGGTACAGTTTACGCAAGCAGAAAAATAAAACATGGCATTACCTGCAATCTTCTGAATAAAAAACAGTCTGCAGCCGTGATGTTCGACAGACGGCAGCCCCTTACGGCGTGTTACCATTGTCACGTCACAAGTAGGGATGGACGCGAGACGTGCGAGACGAGAATCGGGGCTGTCTCGTCTCGTCTCGCAGTGGTAAACCTCTGTCTCGTCTCGCGTCTCGTCTCGTCTCGCAAACACTGTGTCTCGTCTCGCGTCTCGCAAAGAAATTGCTGTCTCGTCTCGCGCGAGACGTCTCGCGAGTCTCGCAAAATTAAGGACTGCGATTTCGTTACCATTTTATACTAACTTATTATTGGGATTTTATTGAAAATTAATATTAATAATATCAATTACTTACATATAGCCACATTAGTAGATATATTAATAACTATATCAGCATATATCGGCATTTGAAGTAAAAGAAATTGAGATTTAATCCGTATATATAATGTCACACCGAAAATATAGTATTTATTTTTATTTACTAGCTGCGTGCCCATTCTTCGCACTGTAGTAAACGAAAATTTTCCTAACATGAGTAATTTCAATTAATTCCAGTGATGTAGAATCTAAAATAAAAGCAAAATTATTTGACTCTTGATGTAAAGTTTGCGTCATGAGTATTAACTTGGCATCATTGCAATATAATGACTCAAAAAAGTACGTCAGTGTCATTCGCGATCAGAAAAGTGAAAAGCTTAGCGGTTTGCAGAGAACTCCCGACTTTCAAAATGTGTTACTTCTACATCATACTGTAGTTCTACATTATACTGTTCAAGTTGTAGCATTAAATACCTCAGACACTACATGAAATGGACAACCGTTTGTTTTAAAATAGCTGCGCACTCGCTCTTCATACGAGAAGTAGCGAATATTTGACTAAAATCATATCTGCATTAGAGATGAGTTCGGGCTCATTTTTCGAAGCCCGAGCCCGCCCGATCCTGAAGATTTTTAACCCGAGCCCGCCCGAGCCCGAGCAATATTATTAAAGTTGGAGCCCGAGCCCGAAATTTCAGCTATATACAAATAAAATTAACTACTTCATTAAGAAGATACAATAAGTTTTGGAGCTTCACACACCTTCTAGTCCCCCGTGCCGCTATTTTTTGAAATAAGTACGTCTATTTATCCCATGAATCACTTTTTAAAATCTGTTTCAAGGAGTATGTTCAACAAAGGAGAAATTTTTCACGAGCCCGAGCCCGAACGCAATCGTGAATTACAGAGCCCGAGCCCGAGCCCGATTAGAGATAAGACGGGCTGAGCCCGTCTCATCTCTAATCTGCATGAGACAAAACAGATTTTTTTTTTAAGTTCAAGTAATCTCCTCTGTTGAAATTACTGCGGGATATATTAACTCAAATTAGAATTACTTATCATTCAGTTGGTTGTAAGATAACCCTTGAAAAATTATAAACAGAACACTTTTAATCTTTATTAAATCTCTACTATTTACTTTAACGTCAATTTCAACTCTCTAAAATATGTGTAATTTTTATATTAATGAAAACAAGATTATATTAACAATAATTATAATTATTTGCCTAATATTTCCAATAACATTACCGTGTGTGCATTTTTAGATTTCATTATAGTATCTCAGTTGCTTAATAGACCTCTTATTTTTTGTTTATATTTTAAATTACTGAACAGTTAATTTGTTGACGACTATCCGTTTGTACTTTTCCACAGTAATTTTTAGCGATAGTACTACAGACGTTATGGTCGCCCTGTTTACAGAAAAATTAAACCATAATCTCCCTAATGTATATCCAGTGTGGATTTTTTTTTTTAATGAAAAGACATCTAACAGGCGAAGATAATTTTAGAATAGGAACCCAACTGCAAGATAAAATGATGGGGAGGAAAAAAATTTATAAAAGTTTTGCAAGCCGAAGGAAGGGAAAACATGATAATATAAACGAAAAGAGAAATAGTTTTTTTAAAAAATGCTTGCATTTCTTCCCGTCCGATATTAATATATAAGAATAAAAAATGTCATTTTAATCTCTTTAAAAATAGGCCAACAATAGGGATTTAACCGCCCCTAGAAAGTTCTTACCAGGGTGGGCGCCCCCCCCCCTACGCACGCCGCAACGTGCGGGAAAGTTTGAGGATAATATCGGTACAAGGATATTTCAACCAAGGATATTCAACCATATTTCAACCTACTCAGACTAAGCATCAATGCGAATGCAAGTTGCTCTACTTCTAATCTCTCTCTGATATACCCGAAACCCGATTATCACAGGGGCAAGGGGGGGCGGTAGTCCGGTGCCCCTGAAGAAAAAGGGGGCCCATATATATCCCGATTATCTAAATTATAAATTCATATGTACTGAAATAGTAATTGTGGGGAAAAAACTGAATTTCCTCTATAATATAGGTATTACCTAATTGTCTATCACTAGATCAAGTTAGAGATATTTTTTTGGGGTGATAAATACGATTTGATTAAAGTACAAAAACTACAATTAACTGAAATGCAATTTTCGAGTACAACAGCGGTCAAAACTGGGTTAAAATGCTTAAAAAAGGGGGGGCTCAGTAAAGGGGCTTAATGCGTAAAAAAGTTGATAGTAAGGGGGGCCCCAAACTTTATGCCCCGGGCCCCGTCTAAAAGTGGACAGATTTGAACATACCGTACCGCCTTTCCTATTTACTTATTATTTTTCTTTCAACTCTTCTCTGTTTTCTTTTTTTTTCCGCCTCTTTCTTTATCCTCTCCTTTGTGTGTTTTGTATATCTCTCGTTTGTTCTAATTTTAAATGTTACGTGTTTGTGCGTATTGTAGAGAGCTGATAGTATACCAGGACCGAAAACGAAGGAGACGCAAGTTAAACGGTAGAGGCTTCAGGCAAATTGTCGCTTTTCAGATCGTATTTATGCGAGACGGAAATTTATGCGAGACTGTGTAACATAGTTTTCAGAATTTTGGGAATTTTTCAAATAAAATTAAATTTGTCGCTGACTTTCGTAAAATAGTTTTAAAATTGCTGCATCTTGAATTCTATCCGTCATAACTTTTTTATATTTTGTCAAATGACGGAGCATACATTTCGCCTTCTTTTAAAAGAAAAACCAGATGAAAATATAAATTAGGAGATTTTTTACGAATTTTTAAGTAAAGAATTATTTTCATTTCAATACCAGCAGCTTAAAATTTTCGGTATGATATCTTGCGTTTTGGTTGTCTTGGAGACAGTAATAATTATTAAAATTGCCAGTTGAAAAAAAAAAAATTACTTTAAAGTAACTGAGTTTTCGCATGTGAAAAGTGCGTGATTTTGATGTCATAAGTTTAAAACTTCTTTCGAAACTCAATCAGAATAACGGACTCACAAGCAAAACATATGCCACGCATGAAATAATTCTATATTTTACTTTACGTTGCCAGATAAATAATTGAATATTGCTTTTTCACCAGTGAATTATCCAGCATTATTTTCGATTGAGATTTTAAACGAGTCACGTTTTCGAATAGCAGGAAATATATTGCGGTATTAAACAAGGCCTGATTATGACCAACAGGGGGCCCCGGGCATTGATGAATTTTGGGGGCCCCCATGTATGAAATTTGTTTTATTTTTCATAATTGTTTTGTAAAAAAAGAACAACATTTGAAATTGGGGGCCATTTCGAGCCGGAGGCCCCTGGGCAAAGTCCCGATTTGCCCATGATTTAATAGGGTCCTGGTGCTAAATAACACCAATCTGACAAGAATTATGCGTAAAAATTTATGGAGTGCTGATTTAGTGGCAACCATAAACTGAAATGATTATCGTTTATGCTGATGCGTAAATTGCAAAGAATCACCAAAGAGTAAAAGCCTACATTCGTGGCGAATATCTAAACCGTTTCTTTAAATTAAGCATTAACGGTTGCAAAACGAAAGTATATTGTATTGGTATCAGTAAAAGATAGTATAATTAATGGTAAGTAGATATGATAAGGCAATATTGATCAAACCACAATATACCGCATTAATAAATATTTTGTGAAACTAAGTTTTCTATTCATTTTTTAACAGACGTATTACATCACAGCTAACAAAACATTAAGTAATTCTACGTCGCGTTAATATATCACGCGGTAGTTTCAACAGAAAAGACTGTAACAGAACTTTCTTTTTTCTTGGAGATTCTGTTTTGTCAAGAGTAGCTATGATCACATTTTAGGAAAATGTTCTCTTCTTGCCTTGCGAAGAGCGGGTACACAACTATTTAATTATAAAATAAAACGGTTCTCCACATCATGTAGTATCTAAGGTATTAATGGCATAACTTAAATCTAAAAAAGAGTATGATGCAGAAATGAGACATTTTGAATAATAGGAATTTTCACTGCGAACCGTCACGCTTTTCTTTTCTAATTGCAAATGACACCGATATAGTTGTTTGCGTCGTAATATTAACAATGGTCTCAAGTCAGTACTTATACTAACTTTACAAATAACGAATGAATAAACTTTACGCCAAGAGTCAAATCATTTTGCTTATTTTTAGATCCCAAATCACTGGAATCAGTTCGAACTATGCATGTAAGAAAAAGTTTCGTTCCCTACCGTGCGGAGAACGGGTACGCAGCTAGTATTGAGAATATTAGCTGATGAAAATGCTCAAGTTTGGAATGACCCAGAAAAACTACAATCCAAAGCTAAAGAAAAAATTAAGATGGAACAACAGAAAATGAAAGCATATTTTGATAAAAAGAAGTCTGGCACATTATTATTTGATAAAGGAGAAATAGTTGTGGTAAGAAGAAATCCAAAGCAAGCGGTGAGCCAACAAAAACTCAACAAAAGTACCGAGGACCAATGGTTGTGACAGAAGTACTACCTGGTGACACATATAGAATATCGCAGTTAGAAGGAAGCAACGGTCACCTATATGCAACAACAGCTCATATTAGCCAGCTAAAAGTCTGAAGGAGCTGGAATGACGATTGCAGTAGCTCGAGTGCAGATTCAGATGAGGAATCCGAAAGTCAACGAACTGTCCGAAAACCGTTGCGTTACGGCAATGAGAGTTCAACTGAGGACAGTTGAAATGCCAGGATGGCCGAATGTAAACACTAAACATTTCTTAATGCTAATATTTCTTTTATTATCACACATTTTTGACACGAGCACGATTAATTATATTGAGAGTGTAATACAAATTCACTGGTGGCAACGTATAAGCGATGGTATTTAAGAATAAGAAATTATTAGAAAAAGAAAAGTACGTAGTGTGTTGTATAAAATTCAAGTTACGGAATATGTATGAATTAGTTCAAGTTAACGCTGTACGTTATGTTAGAAATAAATGTTTTGTTTTGTCTTTAATACGCTTGCGTTAGTGTGTTGAGCTAACACGTCGTAGGGTTTCGCGCGGCGTAAGATCACCATCGGTGTTTGAGCAGGAGGCGAGGCGTAGGGTCATCACATCGTCAGGTTCAGGAGATGCGGGGCGGCTCGGGGAACTCTGGCGTAGAGCCTTCCCCGCTTTATGTCCACAACTCCCATTCACGTACTGTACTAGCTCTGTTAAAATTAACTTCACCAGCAACAAAGGTTCCGTACGTCATGTTTCTCATCAACCCCATACAAAGAAGTCTAATCGACTTCTTCAACATTCCGGAAAATATGCGAGCGGTTACCTGGCAAGAAAATTTGCAGCACAATGGATTAGTCGCAGTGGACCGATTTGTAGGCCACCACAGTCACAGGATTTACCTCCAATCGACTTGTTTGTATTGGGCTTTAGAGTTCGGTTTTTAAAAGCGCGTTCCCCACGCAGTGTTCCAGTGGAAGGAAGTTCGTTTTCCATTAGAACAATGAAAATCAATCAACGTTGGGCTCGGTCTGTGCTTGAGAGGGGTCAACCACTCTCAACTGGACTGACGTAGGGCGGCGAACGCTTGAGAAAGCTGGTGCACGCAACCCATACGAAGTCCAACACAATTACACTTTTTTAATTTTTTTTCAGTATTTTCATGTAATTAGTATATTTTTTAATGTATAGTGCTCCGCAAAAAACCCCACAAAATCTTGCCAATGATTCAAAAAATTCCGGATTTTTGTAATTAAAAATTGCATAACTATTACACGGGGGAAAGGGTTTGGTTGAATTGAACGAAATTTCCTTGATTCAAAAAAAAAAAAAAAAAAAAAAAAAAAAATATTGACTGACGCCATTACCAAAATTTTGTTAATTTAACAAAATATTTCGTCAAATTGAAAAAAAAAATACTGTTGATTCCGCAAAATTGTTTCTTTCAAAAACATCCAACTAGAATTTTGTTTAATACTGTTATTTTAGGTGGTTGTTATTTATTACTTCTTACAGAAATCAGAGAAACTAAATCGATGCACAAAATAAATAAATAAATAAAAAGTACTATAAAAATACGGAGTCACTAAAAATATCCATCATTCTTTAAAAAAGGAAGTATTAAATGTTAATAGAATAATTACAGAAGGAAAAAAAAAACCCTTCGTGGTCAGGTCATATGTGCTCCACCACTCTGTTTGTAGCACGATGGAATACTAACAGGACGGGTCTCTCATTGGCCTACCGGTATCGAGAGGGCCGAGCCCCAATGCCCCTAGATAGCCCCTAGATATTCCTTTGCATCGCGCTTTACAGTGACAATGTGTCATGGGTGAGGGCACGACACCTGACCACGACCCCACCAGCTTCCGCCGCAGTTGCGGCATTTACTTTAGCTTTGACGCACTATATAAGCATTTCTTTGTTGTAGCTTTGTTGCAACCTCGATGTTTTTAAGTATTATTGTTACGTACTGAGCATTGTTGCATCTACCATGGCCGAGTGAATAAAACAATGGACATTGCAAATGTCTCAAAATACATGGATCTGGCCTATCGCACGGTTGTTGTTCTAGTGGTCTGGAGTTTTGGGTGGTTTTCTTCAGATGTAACTAACTTTCTTTTTGTAACGCGAATCCCTAACTGTTTCTCAAAAAATTATTTTTAAAACATAATTTTTTATAGCGTGAACATTTTGGAAACAATTGAAAATATAACTGAAATAATATGATATCCTTATAAATAAAAATGAAATTCTGTTTGTTTGTTTGTTTGTTTGTTTGTTTGTTTGTTTGTTTGTGGATTTGAGTCGTATACAAATCTACAAAAATGGACCTATCGGCCTGAAATTTAGCACAAATATGTAAAATAATATAGAATAAATCACAGTCCACTTTTAAACTTTGAAAGTCCACCCGTTCCCGGAAATTAAGAGATTTTTTATGCTCTTCACGCAAAAATCTTTCCGTAATTGTAACCCCTGTAGTGAAAAAAGTGTGAAATAAGGATCGTTGTTGCCATGTGTGGCGATTTTGCCGAATAAAATGTCGTTCGTATACAAATCCACAAAAATGGACCTATCGGCCTGAAATTTAGCACAGATATGTAAAATAATATAGAATAAATCGTAGTCCACTTTAAAACTTTGAAAGTCCACCCGTTCCCGGAATTTAAGAGATTTTTGTATGCTCTTCACGCAAAAAGCTTTCCGTAATTGTAACCCCTGTAGTGAAAAAAGCCTGAAATAAGGATCGTGGTTGCCATGTGTGGCGATTTTGCCGAATAAAATGTTTCAAATTCTCAAAGTAAAAATAAAAGAATAATAATGATTTTTTTTTGTTAGTTTATATTCGTAAGGTTATTTTTTTTTAAATTATAATATCGTGTGCATGGGAAATCAGATCAGGAATGTAATTCTTTACACGCAAAACAATAAGAATTGAAGATTTCCGAGGCTAATGTGTAAATTTTTTTAGTTTGGCGAAAAAATAAAATGGCTGAAATATGGATTTTGAGTAAGTGCGTTCTAGCGGTTTGCGCAGTTTTCAGCTTGGCGCAATTTATTGAGAGCTTAAGGAAATATATTTTTGAAAACAAGTGCAAAGGTTTTATTAGAATACAGCGTTAAATTTTAATGATCCGTGAAGAAATAATGCAGTTATTAAGGGATTTCAAGAGATCTAACTTCAGAATTCTCGCCAATTGAGTACATTGATTTAAGTTAGGGGAATTCCGCCAAATTTCAGAAAATTGAAATCTTCTCATTTACTACATCGGAGTAACGATGAATAAAACACGTTATAGTTGATAATTTTAAAAATTTCGGCTGTATTAAGGGATTCCACTTTTGAAATAAAGGCTTGCTTTACTTTTTCGCGGTCGAACCATTTCCCATATTGATTGCTGCTAAGTCAATGCTTCGAATGATTTCCTGAAAAAACGCTTGCACAATGGCGTATGTTGGCACTTTGGCGAGGCTTAGATTTGAAACTGGATTTTATTTGAGACTGGGATGTATAATGACACTGGTTATAGATAAAAATGAATTTTGGTATGTGTGTATGAGGTTGAAAAACTCTAGCACCGTTGCACCATGAAATTTGGTTCACCTAAGTCTTTTATGATGGAGAAGGTTTTTATGCTATCCGTTTTCCTTAACTTGCCACTTGGTGCCGCAGCACAACGTTGAATTCTATTCCGTTTAACCGTTTGCTATGCGAATATCGTCCAACCGATTTCGATGAAATTTGGTACACGCGAATATTAGAACACGGAGAATATTTTTCACTATCCATTTTGCGGTAACTTGCCGCTAAATGGCGCTGCAAAGCATCAACTTCTATACCGTTCGACCCATCCGCATAAAATTTTTTATACTTACACATTTGAGCACGAAGAATATATTCTAACTGCGTTCCTTTTGATGTTACTCACCAATAGATGACACCGCAATGCATTATTATTTTAACTCGCCACTAGATGACGCTGCAGCAGGCCAAATTCTTGACCATTCAAACGGTCGCTATGAAAATCAGTATACATAGCTATTTGAACAATGAGAATATTTTGGGCGTTATCCATTTTGCTATAACTCGCCACTTGACGGCGCTGTAGCAAATCATTACTTTAATTAACTACTAGATGGCCCTGCAGTGTATCACTTCTTGACTGTGCAAAGGATCGTTATTAAAATTGGTATACATAGATAGATGAACACGGTCGCTATGAAAATCAGTATACATAGCTATTTGAACAATGAGAATATTTTGGCGTTATCCATTTTGCTGTAACTCGCCACCTGACGGCGCTGTAGCAAATCATTACTTTATTGAACCACTAGATGGCCCTGCAGTGTATCACTTCTTGACTGTGCAAATAATCGCTATGAAAATAGGTATACATAGATATTTGAACATCACCAATTGAATTGGGAAGAGTTTGGCGCTATCCATTTTCCTATAACTTGCCACTAGATGTCGCGTCAACACATGAACTTCAGGACTGTCCAGCCGATAGTCATGAAAATTCGTATACATCGATATCTGAATGCGAAAAATATTTTCGCCGTATCCGTTTTGCTAAAACTCGCCACTAGATTGCGCTACGCCGCATGGCCTTCTGCACCGTACAAACGATTGCCTTGCAATTCGGTATGCATGATTATTGGACACAATATAACGCGATATCCACTTTGCTGTATTTGTTTATTACAATGAATAGTAATCACCACAAATCGTAATATCAAAAAGTCCATTCATTCCCGTGCGAAGAACGGGTACTTCAGCTAGTATATATATATGAAAGAAAACGAGGAGGAACGTCGTAGGGTTTGGCGCGGCGTATGATCACCATCGGTGTTTGAGCAGGAGGCGAGGCGTAGGGTCATCACATCGTCAGGTTCAGGAGATGCGGGGCGGCTCGGGGAACTCTGGCGTAGAGCCTTCCCCGCTTTATGTCCACAACTCCCATTCACGTACTGTACTAGCTCTGTTAAAATTAACTTCACCAGCAACAAAGGTTCCGTACGTCATGTTTCTCATCAACCCCATACAAAGAAGTCTAATCGACTTCTTCAACATTCCGGAAAATATGCGAGCGGTTACCTGGCAAGAAAATTTGCAGCACAATGGATTAGTCGCAGTGGACCGATTTGTAGGCCACCACAGTCACAGGATTTACCTCCAATCGACTTGTTTGTATTGGGCTTTAGAGTTCGGTTTTTAAAAGCGCGTTCCCCA
>JAWZYV010002835.1:0-16016 GCA_038373885.1 Cheiracanthium punctorium
AGTTTTTTGAAAGTGTGGGTTTGTAGTGATATGTGGGTGAGTATGGAGGAATTGAGAGTAGAGTGGGTTTTTAGGAAGGGGTTTTTGGTAGGGGGGTGTAGGAGGACAGGGGGTTGTGATGTGTGAGTATTGGGGTGATTGGTAGAGATTGTTTTTGAGTTGGTGTGTGGGTTTATAGATTGGTTGGGAGGGAGTTGGGTGGTAGAGTTGGGTGTGTGTTGTGGGGGGAGTGGGGTTTTGTAGGTGTAGTGTGGGGGAGTGGAGGTGAAGGGGGGGGGGGGTGTTGGTGGGATAGGGAGGATGGGTATGGGTGGGTTTGGGGGAAAGTGGGTAGGAGGGTAGGTGATAATGTAAGGGTAAAGGTGAGGTTTGTTTGGGTTGGGGGTGAGGAGGGATTTGGTGTTAGGTGTTTGGGTTAGTTTTTTTTTGAAGGGGGGTGTTGTGTTTGGGATTGTGGGGGAGTCACAGTGTATCGTATTTGGGGGGGTAGGGCGGGAATAGGGTTGTGGTTAATGTGGTGTTGTGTTGGTGTGGGTTGTGGGGTGGTGGTTGGGTGGGGGGGTGGGGGTGGGGTGTGGTGTTGTTGGTGTGGGGTGGGTGTGGGGGTTGGGTGGGTGTGGGGGGTGTGTTGGGGGGTGGGTGGTGGTGTGGTGGGTGTGGTGGGTGGGTGTGGTGGTTTGGGGGGGTGGGGGGGTGTTGGGGTGTGGGGGGGTGGTGGGTTGGTGTGGGGGGGGGGGTGGGGTGGGTGGGGGGGGTTGGGGGGGGTGGTGGTTGGGGGGGGGGGTGGGGGTGGGTGGTGGGTGGGGTGGGGGTGGGTTGGGGGGTGGTGGTTTGGGGGTGGGTGGGTGTGTGTGGGTGGGTTGGGGGTTGTGGGTGTGGGGGGGTGGTTGTGGGGGTGGGGGGGGGTGGGGGGGGGTGGGGGGGTGGTGGTGGTTGGGTGGGGTGTGGGGGGGTGTGGGGGTTGTGGGGGTGTGGGGGGGGGGGGGGGTGTGGGGGGGGGGGGGGGGGGGGGGTGGGGGTGGGGGGGTGTGGGGGGGGGGTGGTGGGGGGGGTGTGGGGTGTGGTTGGGGGGGGTGTGTGGGGGTGGGGGGTGGGGTGGTGGTGGGGGGGGGGTGTGGGGGGGGTGGGGTGGGGGGTTGGTGGGTGGGGGGGTGGGGGTGGGGGGGGGGGGGGTGGGGGTGTGGGGGTGGGTGGGTTGGGTGGGGGGGGTTGGTGGGGGTGGGGGTGGGTGTGGGGGGGGGGGGGGTGGTGGGTGGGGGGGGGGGGTGGGGGTGTGGGGTGTGGGTGGGGGGGGGGGGTGGTGGGGGGGGGGGTGGTGTGGGTGTGGGGGTGTGTGGGGTGGGGTGGGGTGGGGGTGGGTGGGTTGGGGGGGTGGGGGTGGGGGGGTGTGTGGGGGGTGGGTGGGGGGGGGTGTTTGTGGGTGTGGGTGGGGGGGGTGGGGTGTGGGGGGGTGGTGTGTGGGTGGTGTGGGGGTTGGTAGGTGTTGGGGGGGTTTTGGGAAAGGAGGGGGTTAAGATTTGTATGGGGGATAAAGGATTGTTTTTGAGTAGTTGGTAGTATGAGTAGAGTTGTGGTTATGGGTATTTGTTTAGGTTGATGGTGTGTTGTGGAGGGGGTGTTTAGGGTGTGATTGGATTGTGTGGGGTAGGATAGTGGGGTTTGTTGGTGTTGGTGGATATGTAGGGGGGGGGTTGGGTTTGGGGGATGTGTGTGGGTTTGGGTAGTTTGTTTTGTTTTTAGTGTTTTTTTGTGGTATGTGAAATTTGGTTGTTTGGGTGAGTTTTGTATTTTGTTGGGAAATTTGGGGTGTTTTTGGAAAGTTGTATATTTTTTAGTTTATGGTTTGTTGGGTGTTTATTTTTTTTTGTTGATTTGGGGTGGTGTTTTAAGTGGAGGATGGGTGTTGGTTGTATTGGAAGGTTTTTTGTGGGTGTTGATTATTTTGAATTATATAGGGTGTTTGAGGGGGGATGTGGGTAGGTAGATGGGTGATGAGGGGGATAGGTGGAAGAAGGGGGGGATAGAAAAGAGAAGAAGGGGATTTGGATTGTGAAAAATTATAGTGAGTGTTTGGGGGTATGGGTTGGTTTTGTTTTTGTATTAATTTGGGTAATATTGGAGTTACAAATTGGATATGGCATGATATTTGGGTAATTAGGTAAAAATAGTGGGTGTGTGGGGGTGTGTATGTTTGTAATTGTGATATGTGACTTGATTTTAACATTGGTATAATTTTTCTACCTATTAGAATTTCGAATGTTTGATAATATGTAATATGTTGAATAAATGTTTATTTTTTAAAAATATAAACACAGTAATGTGTGAAAACGTGTTTATTTGCATTAGTATAGAAAGCTTGACAAGAAGTTTTTACTTCTGACGTGTTTGTGACGCTACAACTGACTATTTTTAATTTATTTACTTTTTTGCGTATATTAAAGGGCCCCAAAGTAAAAACAATTTCTCTATATTAATAAAAAACTCTTGCCCCTTTCTCTCTATAAAAAAGCGACTTATTTTTTTTAAAGGTAAGATTTGATAAGTAAATGTTGAAAAGAAGATAACACTTACACTTTCTTTCGATACAGGGGAAAGCGCATGGGGCAAAAGTAAAAATATAGGGCAAATCTGTACTGAAGACTGAAGTACGGCAGAACAGATCCCAAAAAAAGGAGTCCTTATAGCCTAAAAAAACATTTAAAATAGCACCAAATTTATATCAACATTTAGAGTATCAGCATCAAAGCACCAGAAATTAATATGAGTACTTTTAAATATATGAAATAGATTTATTAAGAGGGTCCACAGTTTTTTACACGTAGGACTAAATTAAAAACCGCGGAAGAACGCTATAGGCAGTTCTTCGCGAACGTTATAAAATAGAGTAGCAGAATTGACCACCACAAAATGTCGATCACACACTAGTGATACGTATTTTCCATTGGGAAGTTTTAACGTGTGGGGTTGGGTAAACAAATATATTTTTGTATTTATTGAAATTTAATTTAATCGGCTGAAAATTGTGATCGATTCCATAGAACACTCTATTTTTTTTCTTCGAGCTTTGTAATCCAATATAAATGTCTATGATGAATATATACCGGGAGATCAATAAAAACCGGGGTCAATGTTTTTAGGACATGCTATATTTTTTTCCTCTTCCTTTTTTTTGGGTTTTCCGTTTAAACTGAACAGAACATCTATATGTAAAATATTGGTTTGAAAAGAGGGGAATATTCTGCCATCTCTACGGCTACGTCTCCGATGCCACACACAGTGAATTGGGACACGCCCTCCACGAGAAAACAAAGTTTCATTTGATTTTGAATAAAAAATACTCACAAACATGCCTCCCGGGAAAATTGAAGAACAATTTTCCAATGGAATATGCGGATAATTTTTGATGTTGCTGTGTTGTCATGGCAAATCTTGACGGACACTGAGTTCTTTTTGGGAGGAGCTAATTAACAGAGGGAAAGAAAAAAAGAAAATCTGAATTGACACAATGAAAATTTACAATAAAGCGATGTCTTTCCTTTAAGCATTGTGCATGATTTTTATAGCGGCTGATAAATTAAAATTAAACTCATTTCATTTAAAACAACAGATATATAGTAACGTTTTTTTTTTCCTTTTCTTCTCCTTTCTACAGGACCATACATTCTTAAACATCAGGAAGAGGTTTTCGCCTCTTCCTGAGGAGTATATGAGTTATCGCTTGCTGTCAAATTCTTAAGGATGCGGATTTTAGTATTTCAGAAGAATTCAACATTACTTTCAAAAGGTCACGATGTATTATTTAAATGTTTTGTGTACTGTTTGTGAAGCTTAAAAAAATGTGTTTCTTACCCACATTTAGAGATGCTCAATCTTGCAATTATTGTGGCGTAAACACCGGGAGAAAGTTACCGCCTACAAAGTGCATCTGCTTGATCTCTTAGAACAGTTCCGTTTAAAAACATTGAGGTTTAAAAAAAAAAAAAAAAAAAAGTCATGCCCTGACAGCAATCTACCTGATTCTTATTGTTGACCTCCTGAATCTGAATATGACTTCCATTTTGCCCCATCACTTAACCATTTACGAGGGATACCACCCATTCTTATCACTTTTCAGTAACTTTTCATGATGTATTTTATTAGTAGAGGGAGAAGCTATTTTAGAGATGCTCAATCTTGCAATTAATGTGGGCGTAAACACCAGGAGAAAGTTCCCGCCTACAAAGTGCATCCACTTGCTATCCCTCCTCCACCCATAAATTCAGAACTATTATCTAATAAATTGTAATAGAGAATAAAATCTGATAAATAGCATTACAGATGAAATTTATATAATAAATACTTTATCTGTTAGTAGCTTTCCTCTTATATCCTGAAGAAAATTCTCGTACCACTGACGAAGAGCATTCTGACAACATGTTCGCATTGCACTTCGCTAAAAATCTGCTCGGTAAGCCAGGTACCGCAGCGCGTAATCACTGGCTTTGGGGGGGTTTAGGAGCTCGTACATGTAGGGATGGACGCGAGACGCGAGAATTCTCGCATTGTCTCGCGTTCTCGCATTGTCTCGCGAGACGAGAAGCTAGACGAGACAGGCATTTTTTTGCGAGACGAGACGCGAGATGAGAAAGAAAATATTTTGCGGGACGAGACGCGAGACGAGACAGAGTCTTGTCTCGCGCGAGATTTCTCGCGAGAATTCTCGCATTTTTTTCCGTCTCGCATAAATACGATCTGAAAAGCGACAATTTGCCTGAAGCCTCTACCGTTTAACTTGCGTCTCCTTCGTTTTCGGTCCTGGTGTACTATCAGCACTCTACAATACGCACAAACACGTAACATTTAAAATTAGAACAGACGAGAGATATACAAAACACTTAAAGTAGAGGATAAAGAAAGAGGCGGAAAAAAAAGAAAACAGAGAAGAGTTGAAAGAAAAATAATAAGTAAATAGGAAAGGCGGTACGGTATGTTCAAATCTGACCACTTTTAGACGGGGCCCGGGGCATTAAGTTTGGGGCCCCCTTACTATCCCCTTTTTTACGCATTAAGCCCCTTTACTGAGCCCCCCTTTTTTAAGCATTTTAACCCAGTTTTGACCGCTGTTGTACTCGAAAATTGCATTTCAGTTAACTGTAGTTTTTGTATACTTTAATCAAATCGTATTTATCACCCCCAAAAAATATCTCTAACTTGATCTAGTGATAGACAATTAGGTAATACCTATATTATAGAGGAAATTCAGTTTTTTCCCCACAATTACTATTTCAGTACATATGAATTTATAATTTAGATAATCGGGATATATATGGGCCCCCTTTTCTTCAGGGGCACAGGACTACCGCCCCCCCTTGCCCCTGTGATAATCGCGTTTCGGGTATATCAGAGAGAGATTAGAAGTAGAGCAACTTGCATTCGCATTGATGCTTAGTCTGAGTAGGTTTAAATATGGTTGAATATCCTTGTACCGATATTATCCTCAAAATTTCCCGCACGTTGCGGCGTGCGTAGGGGGGGGGGCACCCTGGTGACAACTTTCTAGGGGCGGTTAAATCCCTATCGTTGGCCTATTTTAAAGAGATTAAAATGACATTTTTTATTCTTATATATTAATATCGGACGGAAAGAAATGCAAGCTATTTTTTTAAAAACTATTTCTCTTTTCGTTTATATTATCATGTTTTCCCTTCCTTCGGCTTGCAAAACTTTTATAATTTTTTTTCCTCCCCATCATTTTATCTTGCAGTTGGGTTCCTATTCTAAAATTATCTTCGCCTGTTAGATGTCTTTTCATTTTTTTTTAAAAATCCACACTGGATAAACATTAGGGGGATTATGGTTTAATTTTTCTGTAAACAGGGCCACCATAACGACTGTAGTACTATCGCTAAAAATTATTGTGTAAAAGTACAAACGGATAGTCGTCAACAAATTAACTGTTCAGTAATTTAAAATATAAACAAAAAATAAGACGTCTATTAACCAACTGAGATACTATAATGAAATCTAAAAATGCACACACGGTAATGTTATTGGAAATATTAGGCAAATAATTATAATTATCGTTAATATAATCTTGTTTTCATTAATATAAAAATTACACATATTTTAGAGACTTGAAATTGAAGTTAAAGTAAATAGTAGAGATTTAATAAAGACGTACTCTATCCGCTTTATTCGTAATATTGCTATTAGGTGTACCGGGAAATAATGTCATTTACAGTAAATTCAAACAAATAAGTTCTTAATTACCACGAAGCTATGCCTAAACATAGGATTTGTATTTTTTATATTTCAACGCAAGATACGGTTTTTTTTTTTTTTTTTTTTTTTTTTTTGAGAGAGAGAGAGTTGTCATTGATCCTTTTTAGAGAACTAATTTCAGAATGAAAATAAATTTATTTTTAGGTATTCGCGGGGGCTGTATTTTACATCACGAATTTTATCGATATTTATTTTTTTTTTAGAGAAGAGGGATGTGTGAAAAGAACGTTCTGGTTGCCTACACCCCCCCCCCTCCTATCCTTCCGTTCCACAAGTTACGAATATGGATATTATATTATATATACATATGTATAGAGCGGCATTTTACACAGAACAATATCACCACCATTGTGGTAAAGTTCGAAAGACTGATGGGCTTTGCAGTAACGCACATGTAAATAGTGGCGGATTTCCCATAAAGCGTAATAGGCGTACGCTTTAGGCCCCGCGTTCGTAAGGGCCCCGCGTTTTCCAACTTGTTTACCAATATTTATCGTTATTTTATGTATTGTAAAAAATACTTTACAAAAAATTTCAAAGCACGCAAACCAAATTTGCCTTTTAAAATCTTCGTTCGGCGCTTGTTTCTCGGGGGAGGGGAGAGCCCGACCGCCTGGAAATTCTTCTCGGGAAAACTAAATAAGCGCAAAAGTGAAGCAATACGTTGCGAGGTGCAAACTTGATAAGAAGGAATCAGATTTCGTATCCCTTGAACAGTTCATTCTGTTTCTTCCCTGCTGCCCAGCCTCTAGGTTATATAGCTGTCCAGCGGAAAAGAAGGGGCTTTTAAATTCACTTCAGCGAAGATTGGACCACCCAAACCCAACAAAGAGATAGTTGCATTCAATACAGTGAGAAAAATTCGACTACCCATAAACTCCTACTGGGCTGTATGGGTTTCGTAAACACGGTAATTTGAGTCATGGATATGGTAAGTACTATAGCTTTGTGTGCAGCGCATATGTCCGGCAATCTGCTGCCCCATTCTTTCTAATTTTCGATGTTCGGCCGTTACCGATACATTTGTTTTCAGCTTGGCACCCGGGGTGGACCAGGCCCCGCAGCCTCTTTTTGCTATTCCGCTCATTGTGACTTGTTTTAAACTATGAATGCGTATTTAAAAATCAGTAATGTTATAATTATTTCAAGAACTAAAAATGGAAAATATTAGTCACGCAAGGTATTTTACTGTCACTATCATTTCCACTTTTTATTTATGCAAACTTTGAGGTTCATATTTTGGAAATTTTCAAAAAATCGCTATTGGTTATAAAATAAGAAATTTTTGCTGTTAATCTGCTGTTTGAAAAATCACAGCTTCAGAAGTATTCAGAATACTCAAGATTAAATAGTAATTTTAAGTTTTGTGCTGTGGCAAGCCTAGACGAGGGATTATCTGTTTATTGGTTTGGGGGGAGGGGGGTTACCTTGGTCTGAGGACATTTCAAAAGACTCTAACGCGTATTTACGTTACATCTGGAAAAAGTCGATTAAAACTCCATGCCGTTAAATCGACAGCTGCGTGGTAGGTTTGAACCTGGGACCTTCAGCCTATAGCAATTTTATTGCAGCTATAGTACAGCATACTGACACTGGGGTGGTATGTTTTATTCATTATAAAATATATGTATATCTACAAAGCCGTGATCCCCTCCACCCCCGAAATCTTTGTCAATGGATTAGTAGTTTTTTATTTGCGTGGACTCTAAAAATAAGTTATAGGCGAAAATATTTTGCGCTACATATCCCCACATCTCCACCCCTCCCCCTATTTTTTTTCTGCTTACAACCTTGTGTGTATGCAGAAATAATTTATATATATATATATAAATATACAGTGGTGTATGCAAAGGGGGGGGGTTGGGGGTTCAATTAAATTAAATTCATGTTTATAAATTTTAATAGCTTTTGAATATTCATTCGAACCTTATAAGAATTAGAATTTTATTAGAGAATTATTTTTCATATTGTAAGATTTCTTTCTTGAATTCATATTAACTTTCTATGATTTCATATAAAGGTTCAAATAAATATTATAGTATACTTTTATTCGTTCTATTTAGCCAATTTTATTTTATTTATTTATTTATTTTTTAGTTGGCAAAGTTCTTGTTGTTTTAAATAATAAGAAAAAGTAGTCCTTTATTTGATTCTTTATTAGTTAAAAGAGAGAGAGAGAGAGAGAAATTACATTTTTATTTTTCTTACAATGGACAGAGTGTAAATTGAAATAAACATTTCAAACTAAGAAATATTTTTTAATGCTATTTACTTAAATAATCATTATTTCTTAGCAGATAACGGAATATTAAATAAATAAGAAGTAGAAATTTACTAAAACATTTATTGAGATAACTTAATTCAAAATTAAAAAAAATAAACCAATGCAATGAATTATTAGGGTTTTCTTTTGATTTCCTCACCCCATATAAATTAAAATAAAAAACAGCATGAATGATTGATTCTTAACTTTTCAGTAAGTAGGTTCAAATAAATACTATAGTGTACTCTAATTCGGGGCCAACCGTGGCCGAAAGGATAAGATAGTGAATATGGTATATGAAGGTTGAGGGTTGTGGCTCACTGCCCCGCTATCTATCTAAAGGTCTAGAATTTTAGTTGGCTTTCTCCAGATGAATACGAGCCTGCAACCTTTAAAAAGTATTCCGCTTAAGGCGCCCTCTCCTAGGCAGATACCCATCGTGTAGGTGTGTCTCAGTGGCGTAACCCCGGGGGTTAACAACCCCCCCTCCCATGAGGAATTTTTCACCATACAAAATGTATAATCTTCACTCCCTTATCACACACACGTATACATACATATATATGTGAGTTGCAGTAGTCGTAACCCCCCCACCCTCCATGAAAAATTTCTGGCTACGCCACTGCTTAAAACTCAATACTTTTAGTATTCTCTTATCATTTGAAGTTTGCAGTGTTGCAAATTTGGAAGTCTTCTCAAAAGTGGATTCTCAAAAACCACTTTGTAAAAAATGCCTTTTATTAACGTTAAAACAAAAAACAGAAAAAATATTTATAAAACCAAGTCATCCCTCTACTCCCTGTGTTGTGGTCCTTGTCCTAACACAAATGAATTGAACAAATAATAAAATGAAACGATCAATTTATTAAATTAATTGCATAAGTAACAACGTCTTTATTTAATTATTTTCAATAAAAAGTGCACGTTTCATGCAGAAGGCAAAATCTTTTAAGTGACATCTTTAAATTCTAGAAGGCATAAGAAAACCCCATTTTTTTCTTCATTTCGACCTGAATGAGTGTATTCGCGGATGTTTTCGTCTTTCAACAAAGAAAATTCCCTCCCCCCTGCTACAATTCTTAGATCTCCACTCCACGAACTTGCTGACCTTCACATAGTTAACTTATCGTTTCGAACACAAAAAGGGAATACCTATGTACTTAATGCGGTTAATTTCAGTGATTATAATAATAGATCAGAATTGTGGATTCTCAAAATATAGAAAAGTTGCTTGTATTTTATAATATTTGAAACAATAATTCACATATGTTCAAACATCGTAATACACACACACACCTTATATATGCATGTATGTATGTATATGTATGTATATATTATGTACAATATTTAAATAAAAATGGAGGGAAAGGGGGGGAGATCTTTTTCTCCGCGTTTTTTCCTACATTCCGGAAGGAATTTCAGCTTCACTTCGCATAAGGTCGCAAAAATGTAGAGAGGGCGTTCGAACTCAACAAAGGCATTGCAGTGTCGAAAAAAGTCTCAAACCTAAAAAAAAGATTGCTTAAAAACAGTGGGTGGGCAAACTACGGCCCATGGGTCAGCCCCTGCCTGTCTGAAAGTTTTATCCATCCCGCCTCAAATTTAAGAAATGTATATTAATATATTAAAACAAACTACAACTAAAAGAAAAAAGATTAATTACAAATTAAATTAATTAAATATTAGTGTTTAATCATATTGCTTTCAACCCAAAAATGTTTGTCCATCATTGATTTATGTAAGAAAAATACACAGTGCCGAAGTAATCAATTACAAAACGCTTTCGTCTTTTGAAAAGGCCGGAAGTTTTCTCACTCCATTGCTTACAGGTTTTTGTTGGAGCAAGTAGAGAGGCGACACATGGGGTGATTGTTAATTGTAGAAACGGGACAGTAGCTGCTTCTGAGAAAATTAGGACCACCCACACACCCTTTTTTAACAAGATGTTTTCGCTGCATTCGCCCCAATAAAGAGATCAATGAAGAAAATTTACGATGTTTCAAGAGCTTGCTGTTTGCTATTTCCTTTTCAGGCAATACGATTTTTCTTATCTTAAAAGAAAAGAAATAATTGCTTTTCGAAAACATTTTAAGGGGACAAAGTGACTTTAAAATTGAAAACTATCATTTCTTAATTTTTAGTCTCAAAGTATACGCACAGTTGTTTAAAACAAAGGATTATATTTACATTAATACTAAAAATAAAAAATTAAATCCTTTTAAAAATTATGGTAATATCTTTAAGAAAAAAATGGGCCATAAATATTTTTTTCAAAATATCTCATGCGCATTCCAATTTAATAAAAAGCCGTAATTTTTTTATAGTACACTTGTAATGCATGTATGAACATAATTGTGCATTAAATTTTCAAACAAAGGTTATTTAATAGCGATATAGGAATTTAAATGTAACAATAGGATGGAATTTGAAACAACAACAACAACAAAAAAAAAGCTTCATCTCACATGAATTTATTTTTTATATAAAGCTTACCTTTGTCACACATAAAAATGAATGCACAGATATGTTCATACATATCTTGCAAGAGTATATTAAAAAAAATATGTCGCTTTTTATTAATTTGGAATGCGCATGGGATATTTTAAATAAAAAAAATAGAAGACGTATTTTTTTCTGAAAAATATCAATTTTCATTTTAAAAATTATTATTTTTTTAATTTTTAGTTTCAGTATAGATGCAAACTATTATGTTAGACAACTATGATTTTGTGTGAAACAACTATACATATGATTACAAGTAAAATTAAAAATACAAAGTTTTGAATATTTAACGTCCCTTGTCCCCTTAAAAGATCATGAAATGTTTGCTTCTACGTACAGGAACAAAAATTTTAAAAAATTACATCTCTTTTAAGAAAGATGTATATTTTTTAACACCATTATCGAGGAACATTTTCTTCAAAAAACGTTCCTCGATGCCTGCGTTCTTTGGGGGGGAGGGGGCTCAGATCTTTCCAGGGGGTCTGATCCGTCCATAGCGCCCCCAGCGCCACGGCCCTGTTGCGAAGTTTGTAATTTCCTCTTCAGGCAATACGATTTTTCTTATCTCTAAGGAAAAGAAATAATTGATTTTCCAATACTCTTTAAAGAACATAAAACATAAAATGTTTGCTTTTACGTACAGAAACAAAAATTAAGAAATTTGCATCTCTTTATAATTTTTTTCAAAAAATGTTCCTCGATGACTGTGCTTTTTGGCCTGGGGGAGGTGGCTCAGATTTTTCTAGGGGGGGGGGGGGAGCTGAGCCGTCCATAGCGCCCACAGCGCAACGGCGCTGCTATTAACATCTGCGTACGTTTTATATATTTTAAAGGATTTTTCAGCGGTAAGTGGAATTTTATGACTACGGTTTTTCATACCTAAATATAAACTTTATAAATTTAACATGTCATCTGCTTTTGCTTTACTTCATGGGTGGATGTTGAAAGAAGCGCATATTTCAATTAAAGGTTTGTTTAAATTGTTCTGTACGATTTAAAAAAAATAAGATTAAAATTTTATGCTACTAATAATCACACCAGTTTTCAAAATTATTTACCTGTAACCCCTATCTTAATGCAAGCGAACAGAGATACAAGGCCCCACAGATTTAGTGTGCACATTCAATGCAGCTTAGACTCGAACCTGGCGTAAACCATGACCTTTAATGACCTCTTTACAAGGGTGTGTTTATTTATTCATGAATTTTTAGCGGTTGTGATTTTGGGGCCTCAAAAAAGTTTTTGCATCCGGCAAGGCCGCACCCAAGGGGTGGGCCTTGGGGTCCGGTCCCCCCTCCCCCGAAATATAAAATTTTGTTAGCAAAACAATAATGATGAAGAGTATTTGTGAAAAATTTAGGCTTTTCACCTTTGGTCTCCTTCCGAAATTTTTGGACCCATTTTTGGACACCACCCCGCAATTTTTTCCTGGGTACGGCATTCGGGCTTTTTAAAATAGAAGTCCGCCACTGCGTGCTTACCCGACGCAGAATAGAACTAACACTACGACACAGCATTTAGCCATTTGAGTTTCACAATCTGGTGTGGCTAAGATTTTAAGCACATAAAAAACAGTGATAACTTGCAGGCCTGTTTATCGGCAGAGCTACCGGGGCATTTGCCCTGGGCCCACCCTGTTCAAGGGCCCAAAATTTTTATAATTTTCAACAAATTTTTATTTATAAAAAAATTAAATTTAAAAAATTCTTTGTAAAAATATTTAATTTGCCATTTTCTCGAAAATAACAAATGAGTTGGCACGAAGGTTGGCAGCTAATTCTCTGGCATTTTACTCTACTAAGGCTCCTCTAAAATCCATCAGCATTAGGTCAAAATTCGTGAGCGAACGTCTGAGTCTTTTTTTGTAAGTTTTATCTCTCTATTCTAAAAAATATAACGACCGCTGCCGCCGCTGTCAAAAGCTTGCTCTGCTATCTCCTTCGAAACCGTGGCAATTTATCTTTCGGCGAAGGTGTCTACGGATTCGGAAAATTCCGGGGAAACCGTTAAGGTGACTTAAATTTTGAGTCATTATATTGCAATGATGCCAGGTTAATACTCATGACGCAAACTTTACATCAAGAGTCAAATAATTTTGCTTTTATTTTAGATTCCACATCACTGGAATTAATTGAAATTACTCATGTTAGGAAAATTTTCGTTCACTACAGTGCGAAGAACGGGCACGCAGCTAGTAAATAAATAAAAATAAATACTATATTTTCGGTGTGACATTATATATACGGGTTAAATCTGAATTTCTTTTACTTCACATGCCGCTATATGCTGATATAGTTATTAATATATCTACTAATGTGGCTATATGTAAGTAATTGTTATTATTAATATTAATTTTCAATAAAATCCCAATAATAAGTTAGTATAAAATGGTAACGAAATCGCAGTCCTTAATTTTGCGAGACTCGCCAGACGTCTCGCGTCTCGCGCGAGACGAGACAGCAATTTCTTTGCGAGACGCGAGACGAGACACAGTGTTTGCGAGACGAGACGAGACGCGAGACGAGACAGAGGTTTACCACTGCGAGACAAGACGAGACAGCCCCGATTCTCGTCTCGCACGTCTCGCGTCCATCCCTACGTACATGTTTATCTCTTCAATTATGCGGAACAGCGGTGAATCGTTTTTCGGCTGCAACTTTTGATCACATAGTTTGCGAAATAAAATTTCTCCATCTGTAGGAAACACATTTTCTGCAAACTCCGAAAAAAATTTCCGTAAATGGCAATATTTAGATGGCTTGATTTTAAGCATTTCATTAAACACTATCGATTCTATCACTATACAAAGTAAAATTCTCATCACCTATACTTTCTACCTGCAGACTGACTCAGAAGGTTTGGGAACAAATTTCCCTTCTTTTGACCTCAAAATCACAGTTTTCCCTAGGGATGGACGCGAGACGCGAGAATTCTCACATTGTCTCGCGTTCTCGCATTGTCTCGCGAGACGAGACAGGCATTTTTTTGCGAGACGAGAAAGAAAATATTTTGCGCGACGAGACGCGAGACGAGACAGAGTCTTGTCTCGCGCGAGATTTCTCGCATTTTTTTCCGTCTCGCATAAATACGATCTGAAAAGCGACAATTTGCCTGAAGCCTCTACCGTTTAACTTGCGTCTCTTTCGTTTTCGGTCTGGTATACTATCAGCACTCTACAATAGGCACAAACACGTAACATTTAAAATTAGAACAGACGAGAGATATACAAAACACACAAAAGAGAGGATAAAGAAAGAGGCGGAAAAAAAAGAAAACAGACAAGAGTTGAAAGAAAAATAATAAGTAAATAGGAAAGGCGGTACTGTATGTTCAAATCTGACCTCTTTTAGACGGGGCCCGGGGCATTACGTTTGGGGCCCCCCTTACTATCCCCTTTTTTACGCATTAAGCCCCTTTACTGAGCCCCCTTTTTTAAGCATTTTAACCCAGTTTTGACCGCTGTTGTACTCGAAAATTGCATTTCAGTTAACTGTAGTTTTTGTACTTTAATCAAATCGTATTTATCACCCCAAAAAAATATCTCTAACTTGATCTAGTGATAGACAATTAGGTAATACCTATATTATAGAGGAAATTCAGTTTTTTCCCCACAATTTCTATTTCAGTACATATGAATTTATAATTTAGATAATCGGGATATATATGGGCCCCCCCTTTTTCTTCAGGGGCACCGGACTACCGCCCCCCCCTTGCCCCTGTCATAATCGGGTTTCGGGTATATCAGAGAGAGATTAGAAGTAGAGCAACTTGCATTCGCATTGATGCTTAGTCTGAGTAGGTTGAAATATGGTTGAATATCCTTGGTTGAAATATCCTTGTACCGATATTATCCTCAAACTTTCCCGCACGTTGCGGCGTGCGTAGGGGGGGGGGGGAGCCGACCCTGGTAACAACTTTATAGGGGTGGTTAAATCCCTATTGTTGGCCTATTTTAAAGAGATTAAAATGACATTTTTTATTCTTATATATTAATATCGGACGGAAGAAATGCAAGCAATTTTTTTAAAAACTATTTCTCTTTTCGTTTATATTATCATGTTTTCCCTTCCCTCGGCTTGCAAAACTTTTATAAAATTTTTTCCTCCCCATCATTTTATCTTGCAGTTGGGTTCCTATTCTGAAATTATCTTCGCTTGTTAGATGTCTTTTCATTTTTAAAAAAAATCCACACTGGATATACATTAGGGGGATTATGGTTTAATTTTTCTGTAAACAGGGCGCCAGTGGCGCACCGTGGATTTTAGTTTAGGGGGGGCTGGGCTACATACAAATACTGCTGAACTCGGTCATAGTGACCTCGGTTAGTTACAACTCTCTTATAACGTCAAAATATTCGGTACCACTTGACTGTCCCATAGAACACAAGCAATGTAACTCATTATAGAGTCATAAATAATTATCTGATCTTTTGAGCGACGTTATAACCGTGTGTGTATAACAGTGTTTCAACTAACTGTAAGCATTTATTTAAAAACTTTTTTAAATAAATGTCTTTTTTGGTTAGAAATAATTTGAAGACAATTAAAAAAAGAAAGAACTAAAAGAAAATTAATTCATTAGCGACAATTTTCATTTTTTAATGCTTTTCACATCTAACTTTCTACCTTTAGGGGGGGCTTCAGCCCACATAGCCCTTTTGCTTTTATTTTAGATTCCACATCACTGGAATTAATTGAAATTACTCATGTTAGGAAAATTTTCGTTTACGACAGTGCGAAGAACGGGCACGCAGTTAGTAAATAAAAATAAATACTATATTTTCAGTGTGACATTATATATACGGATTAAATCTCAATTTCTTTTACTTCAAATGCCGATATATGCTGATATAGTTATTAATATATCTACTAATGTGGCTATATGTAAGTAATTGTTATTATTAATATTAATTTTCAATAAAATCCCAAAAATAAGTTAGTATAAAATGGTAACGAAATCGCAGTCCTTAATTTTGCGAGACTCGCGAGAC
>JAWZYV010002837.1:0-15018 GCA_038373885.1 Cheiracanthium punctorium
TTTTCTATCATAAATCATTAAAATATTTTATGCACAAGTAAATTAACTACAAATTTTAAATAGTTTTACTTTGTAAAAATAAAACTATGATTAAGTCATCATAGTAGAACTACTGATGACGCAGAAGCTTCTATTCTCCGGCGTTCTGTACCATGGAGGGTTTAGAATATGCAAAGATATTTCTCCAGTTTTTGTCTGCCATGGTCACAAAGAGGAAAGATATCAATGTCTGGCAATTCAATTTCATAGAGGTGACTCTGGAAATAGCCAAACCTGCTGGATGTCTAAAGCAAACCACACCGATTGCTCTAAGTAAGGAACTGAATATTCTTGCCGACTTACTTAATACAGCATTCCACTTTTTCTCAGAGGATTCTTTCTGTAGACTGTGACAATTAGATTTAGCAGGAAGTCAGCATAGGCAAAGGTGGGCCTGGTTGTTTCATTTCAGATCCATTCTTTGCCATCGTATGAAATCATTCATTTCCATATATCCCGCAACGGCGTGGTAACTAATGTAGATGAGTGTGGTTCTTCATGGTTAACTGCTTACTTATTTTTTCTGTGCCATTCCTGGAGATATAATATTCACAGTGATTGAGAGTTATTAAGTCATAATTACTATCCTGGAATCAACAAAAAATAGGCTATTTTTCATTTCACGTAGCTTTATTTTATCTAAGTCTAAAGAAAGGGTAGCAATATTATGATAAAGGCAAAACTGTGTGTTATAACCATCCTTACATGAGAAAATGTACCCAAAATTAAATATTATCAAATTATATAATTTAATTTCTTTTAAGTATACCATATTAAATGCTTTGATAAACGTAGTATTTTGACTTCTCGTACATACTTTCTCTTTCTATTTTATTGAAGATTTACTCTTTTTATTGTATTAAAAATCTTTGGGGAAAAATGTTATTTAAAATTTCTTTTTTGAATAAAAATCGTTTCATGATTCTTTTTCTTAAACCTGACAGCTTCTTGTCATGCAAAAAATGTTTTCTATATTACATTTGCTTTTTAGAGGACTGTTAAAAAATTCCTCTAATCATAGTAATCAGAGTTAAAAAACTACTGATAGCTTTTATTTTCTTGTTTGTTTCGATGAAATGACATTGATTTAATTTCTGAAAGATACAGTTTGCTTACTATAAAAAATCTCAGTGATCGTTTAAAGACAAGTAAGTTGCAAATAATAATTATGGTATTATTTATGAAATAAAAAAATCATATTTTCCTGTATTAAAAAAAGTACACCTTTATTTAAATTCTTGTCTAACTAATTCTGAGAGTGGCATATTCAGGCAATTTAATTTGGCACACTTGAATAAGTATAAAAAATATTTGAATTATTTTCACGCGAGGTTATAGTTGTATTTTTAAGAAAGGAATGCAATGATTCGTTTCATTGTCATCCATCAATATACAATATCTCAAGGACTTACCAATTTTAACGAGGAAAACAAAAATACGATTAGTGTCAGTAGTGCAATGTTCGCTACATTGGTACTAAAAAAGACGTTAAATTTAAATATATATACGGATTAAAATTAATCGCAAATTTTTAGGAGTGGGTGCTGCAAACAATCTGCTGTAGTAGCAGAGAAAGAATGTCCAGTTTTAATTAATTGGTTTTGAATGGATTTGAATTTTTGTGATTTCATTATGTGTGGACACAGGAAGGGCGAAGTTTGGCGGAAAAATCCACTGACTGTTCAAGAGATTGACTATCTCATAGCTGCCAACAATTCCGGAATATCATTAACAACATTTTTTTAAACAGGAGGATTGGGCTTAAAATACAGAATAAATTTTGAATTTAGCGGGAGGGTTGGTACTTATTGGAAAAAATACTTATAGAAATTTACTGTTCGCAAAAAGCGGTTCATGGTATTCCGGAATAGTTGGCAGCTATGCTATCCCATCAGTAATCCATCTCAGTCCGTATCTACTAACATGCATTATCACAAGTACGTGCAATTTTCCTTCTTTCATTTCTCTTTTAAGATTACATTATTTTTGTAGCGAACGGGGGATATATTTAAAATATTGTTGAGCTATTTAACTTTCAGACAGTAACACCACCTGATAAGGGACGTTTGTACCAACTTAAAAAATGTATTTTTCAATGTTTATTAATTTTCTAACATTGCAGCAGAAGCGCATTTTTACCTTAAACTGCATTTTCATCATTTACATTCAAGATGGGCGTGTTTACTGCAGACACTGTTTGTACTACATACACTATTTTTAGAAACATTTTATATTAAAAAGATCGTTAAAATACCTCGCACGTGGTAAGAAAATCGCTTCTTTCCCCCAAAAAAATTAAGTACAAAGTTGTTATAATTAAAGTTCCCTATAAACAGCATTCTGCAACTGAAGCTTCTGAGCTGACTACCGCTGAATTTGGCATATGGACTGTACACGAAATGCGCTGGAGGAAGTTTTTAAAAACATTAGTTCAAAAAATGTCAACTAGTCGGCGCTTTGCACTGTGTAATCAGCTCAAAAAAAGATCTAAGTAAATCAATAAACGCACAAAAACCGTCGAACAGATGTTGAAATTGTCCGTACATTTCGAATCAGCCATTCCCATTGTAAAATTTGTTTTTTCATGCAAAGCGCTATCGAGGTGACATTTTTTGAACTGATTTTTTTTTTTTTTTGTGACGAAATTCCTTGCATCTGTTTTAGCCGTAGAAACAACACCTTCTAGATGTAAAAGGACTAACAACTGAGGCTTTGACGTCATCACTAGATCTTTAATGACGTCATCACAGTTTTGTCTTAAAAAAGTAAAAATATTTAAAATTTCTGGTGGATGCTAAAAATATTAGCAAATATCTTTAATTAAAGATAAAAATTAAAATACCTTATACAAATTAATTGATTGTGATCTAGTTCTGTATCATATCATTCAATTATTTGACCGTCAAAAATTGTCATTTTTCCTAAAATTAATTTTTCTATCTTAAATCTTTAAAATGTTCTATGGGTGAGAAAATTCACCACAAGTTAAATTGTGTTGTGGGATTAAGGCCGATTAGCTACGCATGGTCTCTAGGCCTATGGGTGGGGTGCCCTCCGTGGGCGTCTTTCTAAGTGGTCCTAACCCGTATTTACGCTAAGTTTCGGAGAAAACCACGGAAAACTCCGAACGGTTAGGTCGACGGACGCGCGATGGGACCCGAACACGGGACCTTCACACTGCGGCCATCTACCATTTCTAGCGGCATAACCACTACGCCATGGTGGGGCTCCACAAGTTTAAACATATAATAAGAAAAGTTATTTTACACTTTTTTTTCGGCAACTTACTTTATATATATTATTATATACACTCTCTTCACTCTGTATATGCGTACTGCGAACATTACAGAAAACAGCTAAATACTTTGTGTAAACAGTTTATATATATATTAGTTTTTCTCATCTAGCAACGATGCTAAAGATCGCATATTTTATACTAATTGTCATCTGTTTTCAATTTTTTAAATTAAGTATATTTTAACTTTAAATTTTCTCATTTTTAGCACACCGGCTTTCAAAATTTTCTACTACGCATTTTCCCACATGTTCAGTTACAGTTAATTGCTTATCTATCGGGATTTTCTGCTTACAATATTCTTTCGACCTTTGCCCTATGTCAATAATAAGTTCGTTACATTTCTTTTGCTTTCCTAACTGTTAAGAAACATCTGCTTCTCATGAAAAGCATTTACACTAAATTAATATGCATCTTTATTTAACGGCCTCCCTTAAAACGTACAATATTTTATTTCTTTCATTACTAAATAAGGACACGCATGAGTTAAAATTCTACTGGACTAATGTTCTATCACAATTGTTTAGTGTAAATTGGCTAGTTTTATCTTCAATAGTTGGGTGCCCTGCTTTTTGTTTTGTCTTCCAATCTCTCTCTTATCTAAGAATACCCTGCGGCTTTTCGGCGGCTTTATTAATGAACGTATTATTGGCTCTCGTTTAGGTGTTAGTTTAATATGCCAAGCTTAACTTTCCGCCAACCTTCAGACCACTGTTCGATTGAATTCCACTTCGGATTAATCAGACCCTTTCTAACCATCATAGCTAACGGTCTCCCAGGCACCAGCATCCCGTGTTTATACATCGATTCTAAGTGAAATAAAGATTTTGTTTTCCTAGAATTTGTCAATAAGCACTCAGAAAACATAAGCAAATTTAAAAAAAATACTTTTTATTTTTTGTAAAAACAACATCTGATTAAAAAATTACAGACACAGTGACACCAAGAAAATCATGTAGTAAAAGTTTTATATAGTTTTTCAGCAGTCTCCAAGGTGTGTGTCGAGGCACTGTGCCAAGTATTCAGTTAAAGGATTGTTTTATTTAGAGCTCGGTTGTCTTTGCAAAAGTTACATCCCCTGTTTTGAAATCGGAAGCTACAGAGCAATGTGCAATTGTTTGCAATAAATTTTTTAAATAAAGCTCAAATTTGTTTCACTTGTCTGGTGTAATGTGTCTTGAATTACGTATATATGATAACATTTTAAATTATCTGCCGACCAGATTGTATGGTGGGTAACGCACCGCACTACGGTTTCGGGTTCAACTCCCGGCGGTCGAGTCTCGAACCCGTTCAAACCCCGACTGGGCGTGGCTGTCAATGTGTCGGTTCCTTCATAGGGGGCGACGTTTGTCCACCTACTAAGTGCTCCCATAATAAAGAGACCAACAACTCCGGTTTTAGTAGTAACTACTGCCTCCTAGGCAGAGACCCGCCACTGCGGAAAAAAAATAACTATACAACCACCCTAACCAGATCATTATTATTCCCTGCGTACAGCAAATTCTTCAGTAAACAGCTTGAGAGTTCAGTGAATAATTAAGGTAAATTAATAGTATTAGAATGCTGTTATTAGCAGTTCATACTAAATTTCTCTAGGAATAGAAAGCCTACCAACTGAAGCTTTGGTGTCATCTCTAGATCTTTTTAAACGACGCCATCACGGTTTTATGTTCACGAAGTGAAACAATTTTAAATTTGCAGTGATTTTTCTCACACATAAAATATGTTAATGATTTAAGATAGAAAAATTAACTTTATGACCAATAACAATTTTTAAAAATCACTAATTATACACTCTTAGAATAAAAAAAAAAACGACGCACCAAGAAGGAGTTATCCAAATGGGACGAAAATTGGTAGATGAGATGTGCATGTACAGAAAAACAGATGATTACAATTTGAGAAAAATTGGATGATTGTGATAGAGCTTCACAAAATGAAAAAGTCAATAACGCGTTTGTCCACCTCTGGCCCTTATGCAAGCAGTTATTCGGTTTGGCATTGATCGATAGACGTGACGGATGTCCTCCTGAGGGATATCGTGCCAAACTCTGTCCAACTGGCGCGTTAGATCGTCCAAATCCGGAGTTGGTTGGTGGGCCCTGCCCATAATGCTCCAAACATGCTCAAATGGAGAGAGATCCGGCGACCTTGCTGGCCAAGGTAACGTTCGGTAAGCACGAAGACAAGCAATGAAAACACGTGCAGTGTGCGGACGGGCATTATCTTGCTGAAATGTAAGCCGAGGATGGCGTGACATGAAGGGCAAGACAACCGCGCGTAGAATTTCGTTGACGTACCTCTGTGCTGTAAGCGTGCCAATCATGAACACCAAAAGGATCTTACTATGAAAAGAAATGGCAACCCAGACCATCACTCCTGGTTGTCGGCCTGTTTCTTGGAAGACAGTTAGGTTGGTATCCCACCGCTGTCCGGGGCGTCTCCAGACACGTCTTCGCTGGTCATCGGGGCTCAGTTGAAAACGGGACTCATCACTGAAGACTATTCTACTCCAGTCAGTGACATTCCAGTTCGAATGAGCCCGACACCACTGCAAACGGGCTTGTCGTTGAACAGAGGTCAATGGTAGACGGCGCAAGGGGCGCCGTGACCTAAGCCAACACCTCCAAGATATACACAGCCTAACAACTACTACGTCACCAAGCTTTCACGTCGTTAGTAAGCCTTCAAAATTGAAGTCATCACAATTTAACTTTCATAAAGCAAAACTATTTAAAATTTCTGCTGAGTTTACTCATGCACAACAGCATTTTAATGATTTGAGCTTGAAAATTTAATTTTGCGACAAAGGGCAAGTTTTTAATTTTAACTAATTATATATATAATATAATAAGGAACTAGACCATAATGAATTGTTTTGCATCACAAAGGTATTTTAATTTTTATCTTTAACTTAAGATATTTTCTAATATTTGTAGCACTCACCAGAAAATTCAAATAGTTCCACTTTATGAAAGGAAAACTGATGACGTCATCACTTGAAGGCTTAGTGGTGATGTCAAAGTTTCAGTTGTTAGGCCCTCTGTATGCAAGAGGTTGTGCATAAGCCCCGTTTCTGTCAGCCGCCTGTGAATGGTCCTTGCGGTCACTGAGGCACTAGTTGAACGTACAATCTGTGATAATGATGCATCTGGGCAACACCTCCACCATATAGAAAGCCTAACAACTGAAACTTTGACATCATCACTAGACCTTCAAGTGATGACGTCATCACAGTTTTATTTTCACAAAGTAAAGCTATTTAAAATTTCTGGTAAATGCTACAAATATTAGAAAGTACCTTAAATTAAAAATTTAAATTAAAATACCTTTCCCATACAAAATTATTCATTCCGATCTATTTCCTTATCATATTATCTAATTAGTCATGGTTAAGAACTGCCATTTGTCATAAAATTATATTTTTTATATCAAATTATTAAATAATTGTTATTCATGAGTAAATTCACCAGAAACATTTTATAGTTTTATCTTTTCAAAATCAAACTTTTAAAAGTAGGCCAAATGATGACGTCAAAGCTTGGTGACGTAGGAGTTGTTAGGCTTTCTTTATCTAGGAGGTGCATATCTGGGGCCACTCTGACTATTGCTCGGTCCTCACGTTCTGTCGTTCTTCTAGGCCAGCCGCTTCCTTCTTGACGTTGTGTTCGACCATGGTTCACCCATTCCTGCCAACATCGTCTGATAGTGGCATCGCTCCTTCCCAAATATCGAGCGAATCGCCGATTAGACCATCCGTCTTCTTTGAGCCCAACTACATGTCCTCTCTCAAATGCTGGCATGTGCGCATATCGTGCGCGTACCTATATGCGAGTCATACTTAGTGTATACCTGAGTACATGGAATGAAATGAGGAAAGAATTTATGACCTGAAATCGAAAATTCACCTCTTAAATATGCTGCCAGTTGCGCAGATGAGATGCGCTGCAGCGACACATGTTCATTCATTGGCTGCCAAATTGTCAAATTTTGCATTTTCCGTCGTAACCTGTATGCATAGCAATTACTGTCCAATTTGCATTACATCTTCTCGGTGCGTCGTGGTGCATCTTTTTTTTTTTTGTCTGATGATTAATGAATTATTTTGTATTAGAAAGGTATTTTAAATTTTGTCTTTAACTTCAGAGGTTTTCTAATATTTGTAGCATTCACCAGAAATTTTAAATACTTTTACTTTTTGAAAGTAAACCTATAACGAGTTCACTCCAGAAGGTGTAATGATGATCTCAAAACTTCAGTTGCTGGAATTGCTTGTATTTCGTTACTTAAGGTGAAAATGAAATGCCCTTGTTTTTCTTGTGCTCTTACAGAAATCATGGATACCAACTATAAAGGAATAAAACTGCCACTTTCTATAAATAGTACATTTTGTTCAAAATGCGAACAACCTCATACGGTCAGCTTAAAAAAAATTGCAATATTTTAAGCCAAAAATAGCTGTTTACAAAAAAAGGAATATTCCGTAGAAGTTGGCAGGTATGTGCAATTAAACAAATTTTGGAATTAAAAAGTGCTTAATTCGGAGTATAATTAAGAACCACTATAGAGTAGTTGGCATCTGCGTAAATGCTTTTTTTCAAGTTTATAAGAAAAAATTTGTCCCGTACATGATAGAAAAGGGGGAAAAAGCAATATTTCACATCAGAGAACGGAATTCTTTTTAACATTGCAAATCGCACAAATTTTTCGCTGCAGCGGATTGAAAATTAACTAAGCCGGAAATATCCATAACATCTCTGACGAATTAGAACTTGCGACCTTCAATGACACATGATCACTTCTTTACTCATATTCCAGGAAATTAAAGATTCTTGTTCTATTTATTAATACTTGAGCTCAAAATTAAACATATCAGTGTCCCAGTAATAAACTGAGTAATGCGCGCACTAGATCTTCAGAAAGCAAAATCTTTTTCGGCACCCTTATGAGTAAAACTAATAATGAAGCATTCTGTGTTCTTCAGATAAAATTTGAAAATTAGATATTCAGCAAGAAGTTTTTGTGCAATATCTAAAATTTGAACCGTTAAAAAATCTTTTATGCTAACCAAACCGATGCATGCAACAAATGCCAAACCAATCCAATGCATTTAATAGAAATTTCGACGAAAAAAAGCACTCATAATCATATTTTTAGTGCTATATTTGTATACAATTCATATTTTTCTACCTTCTATGGCTGAAATAATTTCGTTGTAATATCTTCTAGGGTATAATGATTTAAATTGATTAATTATCATGGACAATACCCAGTGCACCAATGTTTTGATATCCAATACTTCTATTTTTGTAATGCATATTTCAAGCTTGTATCAAATAATAATAAAACATGCTAGTAGAAACCACAATGTTGTATCTCTTTTTAATTAAAATTCTTTCGCAAACCCAAATTATTTAACTATAAATCACACTCCTGTCAAAATATTTTAACAGTGGAGCTCATTGCCTTATCTTAGAAGTAAAGTAAATGTTTTATTCAAATACATGTTTTTTATCTCAAAATAATGATATATTTTATTTATTTTTCAACTTATTTTTAATCTTTAAAAGCAACAGAAGTTCGTCTCTCCTTTTGTAAAGCTGTTTCTTTTTTTATTTCGGATATTGATTTCACATTAAATCTGAACTTCGAGTAGAAAGTTTGCAATATCTTGAAGAGCAAGAAAAAAGAATACTGAAATTTTAGAACTTAGTAAAATGGATGGATCCACTATTTTTTTGTACTCATAGATCTAAAATTGAAAGTACATTTCAAATAAAGTGTATCTACTTGAACAGAAGAAAACTCTATCAATACAAAACGTGTATATTGCTATATTATATTGAAACGGCATTACTTTGGTGAAACTATAATTAAAGTAAAACATCTATCATTTTCATTTATAATTATCATACAAATTCTCACAGCCTTTGAATGGTATAAACAATTAAAAGCTTAGAATAAACTTTTTAGTGATATACTGATTTTCCAAAAAAGTTATTTGTCAGATTATTAAAAAGAAAAAACTGTGTGTATAGTGTTGAGGATTATGTTTTCTGCAATTAATCGTTATTAATATTTAGAACTAGTTCAGGTCAACTTTATTTAGATTTGGTTCTTTATAAATTCCAAAAGCCTTACAAAAGTAAAATTACCACATTTTTTTCAGATTCAAAACTCCAGTGAACAAAAGTCCGGCCACCTTACATCTCCATCGCAGTCATTTGAAAAATTTAACGATACCTAGATTTTAAAATGTGAATTTCGTTATTCACATTACCTCATACTCCAAACTTATCAAAAAAATTGCGCAAAGATACCCTTTCAGTGAAATTTACTTATTATTAGATGCTACTTAGTTTATACTTACTTACTTTATATTTACTTACTTTATCCATTACTCTTATTTATACCATATATACTTACTTTTTACTTACTTTATACTTATTTTTTTAGATGATAGATATTTTCTGCACAAGGGGTTAAAACAACAACATCCTCGACCCTTTAAAAAGAAATGCAGAGATTCAATGACAATATCCTTTAGAGCTAATCCATTTTGTAAAATGCTCTCTAGCACAATACTAATAGAACAATCATAGATACTATCTGTAAAAAAATTACATCGGAAACCTTTAGATTGTCTTCGAGGATTTCTATTCGGCTTCATCATCAAACCATCGGGTGTCCAAAATTATATAGTTGAGTACAGTCATTTTTCATTATCTAATTATGATTATTATTTATTTTTTTATTTATTTCAATGTGCGAGCACTTGCTCATCAAGCATTCGCCACTACTGAGGTCCAAATCACTGCCCATTTTATTATGGGAGCACCCAATGGGCGGCCACAGCTACCTCTTATGAAGGGACGGACAAGTTAAGACCCATGTCCAAGCCGGGAATCTAACCCGAACCCAAGGCGTGATAGAATGGTTCTTTAGCCACTAATCTACCTAAGCGGCTTATCTAATTATTATTGGAATCATTAATTGTGAAAATGCTTAATTATCAGCTATTTTATACCAAGCTCATGTGATCGTGCAGGTTAGAGAGACATTATTTTTCATTCTTTTTAATTACTGAAGTGCAACAAAGGTCCATAACCGAATGCATTTTATTCTCTAGAAAAATTATTTTTAAATATTTAATTTTCACCTTTAAATGAATTAAATATCGCTTGTAATAAATTTTAAACGTGAAAGGCAGTTCGGTCTTGCAGGAATATCCTTTTATATTCAACAAAAATTTTTTAATTCGTGATTTCTTTGCTCGCAAAAAAACAAAATTTGTTCACCACGCAGATAGCATTAGGTTACGGATTAGATAGTTTCACCTATGATGTTAGATTCATTTTAAATCGTAAAGCAAAATTTAATTATTTCATAATTTTTGTTTCATTGGACTATGACTTTTAAGTTTAACTTTTTTTTCTAAGACTCTAAGAAATTAAAACTTAATCAATTTCAGCAAGCATTTTCTTTTGCCACTGTTTCAAGAATTTGAACTCTCGCTGCATTTTTTTTACCAGAACAGAAAGTGAAAAGTAATTGGATAAAAGATTCCTATACAGCAACTTTCTGTTCATTTAAAAATATGAAAGAAAATATTGTCCTAGTGAGATGTGCACCTTCTAATTCAGCAACAGGTGGGGCGCATCCCCCTTGCTGTCCCAGAACGTTTGCAGCGGTGGCTCGAGAAAAGCAAGCACAGAGCAAATGGTAATGCCTGTTTTAAAAAATCCTCTTATTACTTCTTATTTTTACTGCAGAACATATTTATTTTCACTTAAAATGTTTATTCAAACTTTACTGATTTCATTATTTTATAGGAAAGACGACAATATCTCCATTGCTGAAGAATAACAAATTGCATGTATAACGAGGAATCTGGGGGGGGGGGGGCTCTGTCATCGTAAGTTATCCTTTGCTAAGTGGGAACAATCATAAAAACTTGGAAACTGCTGTTATAATTTAATCTCTTCCAGATGCGCTTCTAGGGTTGGAATATTCATCAAATTTTTACAAGTGTTACTTATAATGTCTTTAAAAAAATTATGGTTTTGGTTAGTTGTTACATTTTGAATTTAGTAACTACATTGTGTTTGCTTCAAAAAATAGAGCTAGTAGATAATTTGACGAAAGAGAAACAAAAATATCCTACAGCGTTGGTAGAACAAGAAAGTACAGTCAGAACTGAGAACCTTTAAGAAATATAACCAAGCACATTTTGTAAATAGCACATTTTAAAAATATTTTTATCACAGTTTTAAGCAGTTTGTCTGTTAAACTCAAAAACTTGGCTACTATCTAGGTGGAAAATTATACTCCTAGAATTCTGGCAGTACTGTAGTCATTCAATAAAACGATAAATATTTAAATAGGTTTTCTGTTTTAGTTAGAGAAATATGTATTTTTCAATGGAATTTCAGCGTTTTTGTCAGTAAAATATTATTGTTGCACTGAAAACGAAACAATACATCGAAATCAGCTGATGTTTCAATAAATAACAACAAACAAAGCGCCACAGTGTACTCGTTGTCACTCTACGATGGAAGATAACCTTTGAGTAAGCAGCCTGGTAACTATTTACCATTTCACGTGACAGCCTTGAGACAGAAATCGAAATACGAACGGCTAGACGCAAAACTTTACTTACATACTTTTTTTGTCACAATTTTTTTCTGGTACAGATAAAGTACACTTTTGTAATTTTATTTAAATTTCAAGCTTGTAAGTTAGCACAAAAGCGCGTTGTGTAGTGCAGATACCTTAATACTACGACCACACTTGTCCTGGAAACAAATTACTCTGACTTGCGATTAAAGACTTATGACTAAAATTAAAATCGAGATTAATGATTTACATGTGAATTTTTCAGGCACTATCCAATATTAGCGTTTGAATTAATTTTTGTTGTCAGTTAGACGTAATCAATTGGTCTATTTGGAATAAAAATATTCAGTCAGTCTATCTAGATTAAAACAAGGAGGAGGTTTCAAAAAGAGTTACACAATGTGACAAAGGGGGTGAGAATATTGAACAAATGTGTGACATGATTTATGGACATCCCCTCAGATGTTTGATGTTTGATGTTTGTGTGATTATTGCAACGCTACGCTAGGGCGATCTGCCAAGGATAGGTAGGTGTACCTTGGTAGGAGCAATTTCTAAGGGTTTCTAACGGGTATTCATATTACAATTGGAGAAAACCTACAAAACTCCAGACCGTTATACCGACAGCCGCGCGATGGGACCCGAACCCGGGACCTACACACTTCGGCAGTCTACTATTTTCAGTGCAAAAATCACTGTGCCTTGGTGAAGCCCATCCCCTCGGATGATATGTACTTTATGCGGCGTAGAGTTTTATGAAGTTTTCTTTACACAAAGCTGCCAACAGTTCCGGAATATAACTAACCACTTGTTTAACACGATATTTTTTAAGAATTTTTTCAAATTCTAAAATCTCTCTGCAGTCTAAGAGGAAAATATAAAAAAATGTAATAGACAAAATTAAAACAATGAAACTGATGATTATAAAAATTTAAAACTGTAATTTAGCAATTTATACAATTTTAATTTAAGAATTACAATAGCATATGAAATACATCAAATATACATCACATGGATGGAAAAGCAAAATTTTATTACGCTTGTGGCAGATCTCAGCTTGATAACGAAAGTTATTTTTATTATTTTAATTCGTTCCTGAAGGGAAATTTGGAGATTTGTTTTTCGGAAGAGGGTTAAAAAATTGTAATTCATGAATTACTTAATTCCATCCTTTTAAGAAAAACGTCAGCACCTGCGCGAGCGATCCAAAACTTTCAACGCCTTCCCGAAGCTACTTATTGCTTTTCAACTAAGAGCTGTGGCTACGAACGAGATTAATCACTAGCGTAACAATTTTGCTATATATTAAGTCAAAAACTATTTACAAAAAGTGGTTCAACATATTCAGTAGATGTTGGCAGCTAATTTTTGGCACAGATAAAGCACATTTTTGCGATTTTATTTAAATAAGCACGTTGTGTAGTACATATATCTTAATAGTACGACCACACTTGTCCTGGAAAAAAATTTCTCTCACTTGCGATTGAATAATTTGGACGAAAATTAAAATCAGAATTAATGATTGACATGAATTTCTTAGGTATTCTCCATGATTAGCAATTGAATCAGTTTTTGTCATCCATTAGACGAAATCATTTAATCAATCTGCAATAAAAATATTCAGTCAGTCTATCTGGTTTAAAAGAAGGAGAAGGTTGGAAAAGCGTTAATAAATGTGACAAACGGGCGGGGGTGTCAAAAATATATTTAGCAAAAGTGTGGTGTGATTTATGGACAACCACTTGTATGATATCTACTTTAAACTGCGGAGAGTTTTATAATGTTTGCTGCAAGCAATTCCGGAATATAACTAACTACTTAATGTAAATATATTTTTTTTTCAAAATAGTAAGCATATTCCTCAGTAATCTCTCAAATTTAAAGATAATCTAAGATGGAAATTTCTGTTTACAAAAACTACTTTTATTCTGGACTTGTTGAGAGCTATGTATATGCTTGCTAAATTGGGGGGGGGGAGGGGAATTAAAAGATATCTGCACGGAATTAATTATTATAAAAATTTAAAACTGTAGTTTTAGAGATTTGGATAGTTATACATTTTTGGGTTAAGAATTATAATGGCATATAACATACATCGCGTGTGATATACATACAACATGCAATGATGTCAGTGAAACAGACATTACCACGTGGTTGAGTTTACATCTATACTTCTCTCATGAAGAGAAGAAGCCGCGTAAAAAACATCTTAAAGAACAAAAATCGTGTAAATAGTGGGATGGAAAAGCACAATTTTGATACCCTTGTTGCAGATCACAGTTTAATAAATAATGTCGATTTTCCTAAAAGATGCTATTTTGTTATTTTAATTCATTCCTCGAGGGGCGTATGAAGTTAAGCCCGCAAGCGAGACAGCAAATTCAAACATCTTTTCTGTAGCCGCGCAATGCTCTACTTCAAACAGGTTGTTGGCGATTGCCAATCGAATATCGAATTAAAGCCAAATCATTTAAATGATTATTAATTTTATTCACCAGATGGCGTTGCATGCCTGTAAAGATTTTAATTAGCTTACTGCCCCTTACGCGGGGCCTCTGAGAAAACGGGGGCCTCCCTGTTAGCGAATGCAATAAAAAATTAAGGTAGAGGTTTTTTGGATACTGAGCAATGATGTGCTGTTTAGAAAGAAAGGAAAATTTTATGGGCATTCTCCCAGTTAAAAGAGAGTTGTTGCGTATCATGTAAAATTGAAAGATTGTTTGTAATGCTTACTATTTAAAAAACGCAATTTATTTTGACTGCGTTTATATCTTTGTTTTGTAAAAGGATGGAAATTTTAAATTCTAGTCACTGCTCGCACAACAGTTTAGGATTAATTTCGCGTGAAGAAGAATAAATTACGCTTCGTCACATACTTGGTTTTTGAGTAAGTTAAAACTGATTAGATTGCTAGATATGATTATTTCCCACCACTAATTTTTATCTAGCAATTGATGCGAAATAAAACTGTTTAAAAATTGTGGTGGGAAATCTCCCGAAGAAATCGGGAACGTTGGCAGCTGTGATATAATGTATTTAAACTATATTTAGCTGTGTTTTTTCTA